>OY796880.1:61882360-62030750 GCA_963680785.1 Diplosoma virens | reverse complement strand
TGATTTTGGGACGAAAATCGAGAAATCATTGATAGATTTTAAGTGAAGATCTTTTTATTACTAACCAATATAATAGGTGTGCCACCATATAAAAAAGGTTGGGAACCACTGCATTAATGGTAACCCTGCTTCATAAACTAAATAGATGTATGGTGTCATAAAATAGCTAAATTATCGATTGTGTTACTTTATTTTGATTAGCAGTAGCAAATCTACACAGCAGAATAGACTGTGTCATATTAAAATTAAGAAATAAAAAATCTGAATGGATTAAAGGCAGCTATCAGACAGTTTGTTAAAATGGTATAGCGGTATATATGTAAACTAAATTTATAATTAACTAAATTTATATTTTATCATGTTGCAGTGCCTGCGTAGATAAGTAATAAAGTAAGATAATTAAAATGGCAACGAAAAAAAGAAAGTAACCTGATGACTACATTGAATTTGGTCTTGTACGAGGTGTGTTTGAAAAGTATCGGGACTGTATGCTTTGCACAAACAACACTTGCAACAGTGATAAAAGCTTTGTTTTTTAAGATGGCGCAATGTCTTGTGGTTGTAAAAATGTAGTTTCAGCATTCTGTGACAACCATATGCTTTTTTACAGGCTTTTCTTGAAAGGTGCTTTACTGTAGTTCGTTTTGGGATAATTTATTTAGTAAATATTTTTTTCTTTTTTTTCTTCTTTTGTTAACAAATAATGAGCATTGAACAAAGAATCAACTTGAAGTTTCTCGTTCGACTTGGAAAAACTCCAACTGAAACATTCAATTTGCTCCAAGAAGTTTACGGAGATGCTACGATGTCAAGAACTCGGATTTTTGAGTGGCACAAGAGGTTCAGAGAGGGAAGAGAGGATGTGGAAGATGATCCTAAGAGTGGAAGGCCAACAACAAGCAGAACAAACGAAAATGTTGAGCGTGTGAGAGAAAAAGTGCGCAGTGACCGCCGCCTTACTGTTAGAATGATAGCAGATGAGTTGAGCATGAATAGTGAGAGGGTGTGGAGGATCATTACAGAAGATCTGGGGATGAGGAAGGTTTGTGCGAAAATGGTACCAAGGTTGCTGAATGATGGGCAAAAGGAAAATCGTGTGCAAGTGTGTCAAGACATCCTGAAACAACTTGAAATTACACCAGATCTGCTGAGTAGAGTTGTTACCGGTGATGAGTCGTGGATGAGTCATTTTCAAGACTCAAAAGCCATAACAACAGCCGTAACGAAGGAACTACGAGCGATCCCAATGGAATCTTTCCAGAAGTGCATAGAAGCATGGCGGCAGAGATTAGAAAAGTGTATTCGAGCTCAAAGAGATTACTTTGAAGGGGACAAGTTGTAATTTTTACGTGGCATTTCAAATAAAATAATTATTTACACAGTCCCGTTACTTTTCAAACAGCCCTCGTATAACTGCTAAAAGGTGACACAGAAGTCCCGCAGTGTGTAATATGTTACAAGACTCTTAGTAATGATGCAATGCGTCCCTCTCGCTTAAAACGGTCCCTCTCGATTTCTGATTCTTAAATAAAATGCAATTGAAATTGTACTTTTGTATTAATTTTTAAAGATGGGGGGGCGTAAAACGGGCGGTCATCGCTCAAGGGAGGCGCGGTACCAAAAAGGTTAAGAACCGCTGATTTAAAGAGATTACTTATAAGAGTATACTTCAAAAACTCAGGGCTAGAAACCAACCTGCCTTTATCAAATCACAAATGCATCGCTCATTCTATCAAAAGACGCAAACTCAAATAATTTCTGTCTTTGTCGCTCGTGTTCAAAGTTTTTTGGTGAAAGCGATCTCTCAGAATTTCTTCAATAGATTTAAAAATTACATTTATTTGGAGTGAAATTATTTTTGCATGTTTATGTAAAAATGAGTCTTTGAGTTTCAATTTTTTTGCCATTTCCCAAACTACTGTAAACCTAAAAATACTGCTTGTTCGAAAATTTCCACACGACGAAAAAAATTGATGTTGCTCGAAAACCAACGAGCGAAAAAAATTGATGTTGCTCGCTGTCAAAACCTTCGGAGAAAACTGCCTAATTTTGTTTATAAAGTGACGCTAATGCTTCTAAAATTAGAACACATAAAACTTATCTATACGTAGGAACAGGTTGCAACATATTTCAAGCGAACAAACTTTGTGTTTGGTCATTTTACGCTTATTGATATAGCATTGCCACCTAAAAAGCTTAATTTTTTATGATGGTAACAAAGTGCATCTTTATGACATCTATTAGGCCTATTCTAATGGTCACATGACCATATTTGATTATTTTGCATACTTTAGTATTTAATAAATCGTTTCATTTGCACTCGTTCCGCGAGCAGATCTTTTAAAATTATGTGAGAAAAACATTTGAAACAACGGCTTTTGACATTTTCAAAGTTGTTTAAAAAAATTTTTGTAACAAACCACTTCACGTTGAAAAGGGAGCAAAACAGTGTTTTCTTATCAAATTATTCATTGAATCGAATCGAACCCCAAGAAGCTGAAATGTTGAAACTTGTCAAGCGACGATCGGACCTATTTTCAAAGAACAAAAATATTGCTCTTGGATTGAAAATACTTTACTCATTTTTTTTTTGTTTATAGATATGACTGTTGAATAAAGCTGCTTGTTAAGACGATGAGTGGAGGAAAATTTCGTACAGTGCCTTCACTAATTTAGCCTTTAACAATCAATAATCCAATCCTTTTTTCCTAGCGCGTGCCAACGAACAAGAAAGTTTTACTCAAGCGAATTCTTCCGTTTTGGTTTTTCTACTCACTTGTCTGACATGAGATAGCTCCATATTGTACCATCCGTCACAAAAGAGTAAAACTTTGAAAACTGAAATATCGTTGAACGCACTGAAAAGAGGAGAAAAGAGAACGGATATGTCTGCTGAGCGCGGTGAAAGAGCTAATTAGTTTCACTTATTTGGAAAATTATTCTCAGAGCAATTAATGCAATTAATTCCACGCACCAATGTTAAAAAAAATGTGATGTTATATTCTCGATTTCTTTTTCGTTAAAGCGCTTTTTATTCTTTAAGACAGAACGTGCAGACTCGTCGAAATTCAGAAATTTGAAGTGTGTCCGGGTCATGAGTTGGAGTTTGACCTGAGCCTGAGGTTGTTTCAAAAAACTATTTTAACAAAAATTGTTCAATGCGATTTTACCTATTCGAGCTATATTTAGCCAAGAAATTATGAACAAGTTACCTTAGTGTTTTATGAAATTATGAACAAGTTACCTTAGCTTTCCGACGAGCGTAGAGAAGGGCGTGACCTCGATGCTCTTTCAACTTGAGTGACTTGTTGCTATTCAGAAACAGTCTAATTTTTTGATAATGTCATGCTGTTTACAAAATCATCACACTGCTGAAAACACCAACCTGATTAACAGTTAGATATAAATAATTACAACTGGCTGTACGAAGAAGAATTAATGAATGAATATTACTAATGAAACCAGTTAGAAAGTCAAAAAACGATGTTAATGATTGGCCCAGAACAGTCAATTTTATTTAAGGTTAAAACATCTGAGTTATTTACGTAGTTATTATCATAACTAATAAGTTGTTTACAAATTAATGGTTGTATTGTAAAGCCTTAACCGAAGTTTTCTTTTTTTACGTCATTACAGATTTGTAATGGAAAAGTAAGACAAATAAAACGCGTAATTAAAACTTATAGTAATAACAAAAAATATTTTTGCAAAATATTGCTGATGCAGTAAGCAACGCGATAAATCGGGAGAAATTACCCATAACGATAGATGCACAATGGCCGATATACCAGTAACTTGCCCATACTTTACCTAAAAACCTAAAAGGTACTATCAGTGGCGTGTTCAGAAAGTTTTCGGAAAGAGGAACAAAAATGAAAAGTATCCGTGTAGTCATCATAGTCTGTGACGTCATAAAAAGAAATGTGCTGACGTAATTTTTGCCCGTTGACATATTTGTTTTTGCGGCAAATTTTAACCTTGTGACATCTTTTTAATTGAGCAATTTGGCTCAATGTAATTGAAATTATGAAAAGGAATCGATATCCCTTGCTCCTAAAGACTTCTTGAAAACATTTTATTTTGTTTTAACTTAAAATTTCAAATACCTACTTAAAAAAACACAAAGACCACCATCATTCTTGAGACAAATTGTTTTTGACGAATGTATGATCTGCGAGATCTTTAAAGTAAAGGGTTTGAATAAAATTTAAAGGTCGCCTTCCCAGACTCGCTACTTTTTGGCGAATATAAATCCAGCTCTATTATATAAATCCCGAGTCAGAGTTAAAGTCAGGATCCGAATCCGGATCCAAATCCGCATTCCGGCTCAAAATGTAGAAAAAGAAAGGTCAAAGATCATACTTGAGAAATCAATCATATAAAAACTTTTAAAAACAATAAATATTTTTAATATTTTCAGCAAAACCTAAAAACACATAAATTACACTTCTGATCGAGTGGTTTATTACTTTTTTAGTGTTGCAAACTATTTTAATGGTTCATCGGACATTTGCCAACCCATTTCGCAACCCAACCAACGCGGGCACGTCCACAGCCAATGTTTGCTTTTGCAAACCCGAATATATTGGTGGCGTAAACTGAAAATTAAGGTTATTTTGAGGCTATTGGACTTTGCGGCGTCTTTTAAAACAGTCTTTTAAAAAAACTAGGCCTACTTTTAAAAAAATCTTAGCTTTTAATTGACCTTAATGGGACTCCCGTTTAAAGGGCACCTTTTAGTAAAGGTAAGCTGTTAAAAACAACTTACATCCTTATGAAATAAAGAAATGTTTGTGGACTTCTGGTAGGGACTACTGTTTAATTAAACTTTTGTCAATAATACGAGTATCGAGTCAGTTACCGGCGTCGACCTGATTTGTTTATTTTGCAAAAAATCAATTTAAAGTGATTTTACTCTATTGTTAAAATTGCAACGTTAATCATTGAAAAAATATTTAATAAAGTATTATATATTTATTTGATAGCCAACCATCAAGACAGAAACAATTAGGCTTGGAACTAGACACTAAAATATTGCAGAGTGAACTCGCTAGCTTGTTGTTTTTGAATTTATTGATTGACTGCATTTTGCTGGTGAACACAATATTTGCGCTGAAAGTTTTTGATTTAAGGCTATGATATTGCTTATTATATAAGCGCCGAACGATAATATCATTGACATGTTCATAGTGTCATATATTTAAATAACAAACTTGGACGTAAACAAGTCGATAATTATAAAAAATTATCCTAAACCAATAGCAGACTAAAAAATAATAAAAAACTTTGCTAATGATCTTTCACAACGAAAACAGTTTTCAATTAACACTAATCACGTGAGTGGTAAATGACACAATCTTAAAGCAATTTTATCAAAGATAGCTACTTATCCATCTCTACCATTGGTGTGCAATTCAAAAAGGTAATGATAGCTATGATAATGATGATGATGATGATGATAATGATAAACATAAAGTAAATTTTATCTTTAAAAAATGTAAAAATCTAATATGTCTGACACCGACTTACTTTTTATAGTGATATTTTGTCATTATAGGTTTGGCAACCCAAATCAGCATTTTTGTTGAAACCCAACAATTTTATTTGTGACACTTGCTAACAGTATAGCTCTTATACGATGTAAAAAATATAAGCATAACAAAGAGTGAAGTCTAACGTCAAAATTAGAATTTTTCGAGCAGCGGCAAGAAAATATTGGGGCGAAATCAGAGTTTTTCGGGCAGCGATAGAAAAAATTTGGAAAAATCAGACATTTTTGGGCAACGACAAGAAATGAAGATAAAATCAAGGAATCAATCAACAAGGAATAAAATGGAAAACACGTCAAAATAAAGTAAAAGTGAGAAACACTTTAGAATAAACTTCAAAATAAAATTGAGACGATAGTTTATAATAGCACAGTTTCTCCAGTCGTAGTATCTGCTACTTATAATCGTTTGGAATTATTTCTTATTGCAAAGGTTTTTTCACTTTTGCTTAAATTTTCTTTAATCGCTGGACATAGGCAAATAAAACAAATATAACGTCTCGTACACTAGAAGAATGGAAACGGCCGTTCAGGAGTTTATGTAAAAATATCTAAAGAACTTTCGAATTGATGCTTACGCTAAGTAAATTACGAGAAAACGTCACAATGGTATTAGCTCTAAAATAAAGCTTATAAAATGAGAGAAGCGGATGTTGAGAGACAGTCTTTTAATACACAATTACGCGACCTACATAATTTTTGCATAAAACGTAAATTAAGTGCAAGCAAGCTTACTGTATTAGACTATGTAAAGAGCGACTAAGTTATCAATGTCTCAACAAGTCATTTACAAGAAGGAAAAGTTCGTTTCTCGTCGAACAATTTAACTTTATTTATAGCTCGTTTCCATTACATTAAAAATACAAAAAAATTGTAAAGGTGTATTATAAGGTATACTTTTATCCCATCAGTTCTTTGATTTTACTTTAATAATCCCGGGAGTGTTGAAATTGAATATTGAAGATATTCAGCTTGTTAACTAGTCATGAAAAGAAAGATTTAAGACTTCGTGAAAAGTATTTTTGATTTATATTTGGCATTAGAAGAAAAACTTTTATCAATACGTTAAAACTAGCGATTCGGTTCCCGATTTGAAGAACAATTTTTTTTTTTTTTTTTACAACATAGTGGATTACAACAACTTGGAATTACAACACAATGGATTCTATGTATTCTTTGTTCAGTAAATCCGGGAATAACTCATAGGGTATAGCTGCTTTAAATCGATCTATCGTCCGGGTTTTGTGATCTAGTGGTATAATAACCTGCGTGGAAGACTTCAAGTACTTGGTTTGATTCGCAGCTGATGAGCTCTAACAAAAGCGAAACTCGAGTCTGGCGCTTCTCATATTTAAGCGGCTCGTTTTAAATTAATTCTAAATCATCATATTTGTTCAAATGTAAAAAAAAAAATTTTTTGGCCTTTACTGAAATAGGAAAACATTTTGCAAAGATAACAACATCAACGTCAAATATCTTCACTTGAAAACTTTAAAACCACAGCTTTCTTTGCAATTTGGGTCTTACAGTCGTTTTATGTAAATAATAAAAATCCAAGTATGGCAGAGCTGGGTCTAGATAGAAATTTCATCGGAGTCCAAAGTTCTATTCAAAAGAAAGACAACAATTTCGGATACAAAGCCCAAAATTCGTAATAATTCATCATTTTATAAACCTGTCAAGCTTTAAAAACACCAAATTTCTTTTGTTGCTTTAATATTCTGAATGTGTATACGGTCATAATTTATGTGCTTGATAAAAAAAATCACTATATTACATTCATATAAATTTAAATTACTATTTAACGTGATCAAAACAAAAACACTTTATCATTAACTGTGTCAATTTCTTAATCGTTAAAACTATGCAGGTTTTGCAATAATACGTAGGCCATGCTTATGCAAAAACTAATCAAAAATCAAAAACAGACGCAATCCGATTTTTGACCAAGGAGAAATTCTTTTTGAAGATGTAAGTCAAAGTGAACTGGAAATTTGTTTTGATTTAAGTTTTCAGACTCTTAATTAATATTGCGTCAAAAACCAGAAGTAAATAGATTATACCATAATTATGCACACAAAAATATAAACAAATATGTCTGAAACACTTTTTAAACATTGCAAGTAAAAACAAATCAATCTTTTTTTAAAAAAAGTACTTTATTATAGAAAAGGTTAACATAGAAGATGCTGTTTACTGATGGAAGATTTCCAAGTAATTCTTTTGTCGGCAGCGTGGCCGAGTGACCAAAAGTGGCCAAAAGTTTTGATGGCGAACGTGACCGACCCGGCCTCAGTTCAAAACCCAATTCCGTCATTTTCTTTTGTCCTTGAGAAAGACACTTTATGGTGCTTTCCTCCGCTTGGCGGTTTTAGCAAGCAGCTTTAAATTTCGGGCGTAATCTCTAAAATCGGCAGCGTGGTCGAGTGGTTAGAGCGCCGTGATTGTGATCGATATGGTCTTGGTTCAAAACCTACTCGCGCCAATATGTGGTGTCATTGGGAAAGACAGTTTATGGCACTTTTCCCTGCTAGGCGGTCTTTACAAGCAGTTTTAAATTTCAGTCATATTTCCAAAAAAATTTTAACTGGACAATAATACATCGGCATCTCCGGAAGCAGGTCGGGGTGATTGCTTGCCCTATGTATAGCGCCTCCGTCGCTTTTCTGCGAGTCAGAAGAATAAATATGTGATAAAATGAAAAAATCAAATGAAAAATAGATTAAAACTAAATAAATAAAAGTAAAAACTTTCAAAACAACAGCAATATTTTGGCATCTCCAAAAGCAGGGGAAATAGATTAATGCTTGCTCTAATACTTCAAGCATAACCTCTCCGACGTTGCACTGCGAGTCAGTGACGGCTCTAATGGGGTGCGAACGAAGCGGCCGCACCGGTCCCCCTATAATATATCACAAAGCGGCCCCTCCTTACGCAAGATATTGTTCTATTTCTTCAAAGTAGCACCAGGACGTCGGTGGCATGTCTAAAACAAAGATTCTTTTTACAGATAATTTTGTTTTGAGACACTAAAAACTGGCCCTTCCTAAAACGATGACTTTTTTTAGAGATCACATTGTTTTGGAACACTTAATTGTGCCCCCTATTTTTTTTTGAGATCACTTTGTTTTGATACACTAAAAAGTGGCTCCCCCTATAACTATGACTTTTCTTTAGAGATTGGTTTGCCTTGGAACATTAAATAGTGTCCCCCTTCTTTTCTTGCACTGGACCCCCTTTTTTGTAAGGCCATCACTGCTGCAACTCAGGAGGTTAAATCGACACAAGAATAATAATTTGCCTAAAAAAATATATTGACAAAAAATTTGTGGTAAACCTTTTCTAAATTTCTCTTCAGTCATTGTTTGTCTTGCTCAATGAATTTCTACTGACCTACCGGAAAAGAATAAAACGGAAATATTTCAAACAAAGTTTTCCAAATCATTTCAAAATAATTTTCAACTTCCATTGAAAAAAGTTTCAAGATCGAAACTCAATAAGCGTAGATTGTTTAATTGCTTCAGCATTGCGTAAACATACTAAGCACTTTTATGGATAAATTTAATCAAAAATGTTGCATTGTCAGTGACATAACTTAATTTTGGATTAAAACTAATAGATTTCTTAAGTGAAAAGTCTACTTCCTAGAAAAAATTAAAAATTATCGATTAATTTCGACAATATTGTTTATTCTTTTACAATTTCTGATATTGTCATAAGATTGAAAATTTTTTAGGTTTTCTTTCAGTTACGAAATATTTAATTTCCGTAAAATTAATCAAATAAAATTTTGATCCACGTCGATCAGTTCCACTTTTTGAGTTTTGTAATTTGCGGACATTTAAGTTCTACGTCAAACTGAAAAGAAAGAATTTGAACAGAAATCGCCTGATCGTGAATAAGAACAAGGTAAACAATCAAAATTAAAACTATCTTAGCCAATATGATCGTTGGCGTTTCGGGTACTAGCTTTGACACTACTTCGACAAAATGTCAAGTCAATGCTTTCTCAACTACGCTGCTAGTTATAGGTTTAGTCAAAAGGCTTCAAAAATGATAATTAGATGATGATTTTTTTCACTTTCAAAGTACAACATTTTTGTTTTAAAATGGGGACGGAAAAGCATCATTGTACTCCAATATACATTTTGAGGGCCTTGTAAACATCTAATCAAAATACAATTAATTTCAAAATGTATTTCAAATTAGTGTTATTGTGTGGTTAGGTAAAGGTGTTTTGTCAAGTGCAAGGAAGCGACAATGTGACTTCAAACGACGCTATGAAACCACTTGGAAACCTGTAAATTAGTATTTTTAAAAGCAAGCTACGTATCTTTGTTCGGAGAAATTTGTAACCTGAAGGGAGAGAAATTCAAACAGAAAGTTTTACTGTAGATAGATTTATACTTTAAGTCGTTTAGTGATTTGAGTTCATACTTCTTGTACAAAGTTTAGGTTTTGGTTTTGAGAGGTTAGGTTTTGGTCGAAAATGAGTCAAATCTGGCTCAATTGTTCCAAAGACTATCCAGCGTTTTGCCACTATTACGTAAATGGTCGGGTTACTTCTGGCGCACTTTAGCAGAGATGGGAAAGGTGAACCAAATTTTTTCCCTCCTATATATTTAAAAAAATTGCTCAGCAGTTTTATCAAACATTGAAAATACGTGTTTCCGCACTTTCAATTTTTTTACTTCAACTAATTTTTCTTTAACAAAGCACGAATTTTTCCCCAATGTAGTTGTAGTAATTTACTGAAGGGTAGAGATGACAGTATCTGATGTTCGAGGAAGAAATACGCTTAAAAATGAAGATCAAGGTTTCTTAAGTTATTTTTTGCAACATATGCCATAAAAAAAAAGTTTTTTTGTTCTGTCTTTATTTTCGATAAGTGAAAAAAAAGAAACGCAAAAACTGTAATCAAAAATAAGCCGGTCCTTGTTTTAGTTCCGCCATGTGTACTTGATTTATGGTACGTAAAGAAGCAGATTAAATTGCTTGAACGTAACTTCATTTTTTATTGGTAAAATCCTTGAACCATAAATAAATGATTTTAAAAAGAAATTCATGGCTATATTTGGAGTAAAGTTTAAAAACATGAAGTAAGTACGCCTGTTTGAAATTTTTTTTTCCAATTTCTGCCAAAAAAAGCAGTCAAAACTTTTTTAAAGCCTTACATATATTAAAACGTAGGAAAGTTTTCCAAATGCTAAATAAAGGTTTGATAAATTTGCTGGAAAGTTTTCTTTTTTCTGATATCAAAATGACAAATACCTTCTGTTCGTAAAACTTCGAGCCGGTGCTTAGCTGGTGATGTAGACGTGGTTGAACGACTCATGTGTCAGCACAAAAATATAGAAATCGCCTCAAATATGATTGTCACGCGTCACTGACAACGACGATGACACAGTGACGCGAATGTTTTAAAAAACGACAAGATTTCAGTAAGAACTTGAGATTAATGGCCCTGTCCGAGCGTCCAGCAGAAAACAAATTTTGAATTGAACAAGATAAACCTTCTTTCGGACAAGAAAAAATTCTCTTGCTAAAGACGTATCATACTTCAGTTTTATTAATGTTTTTTTGTAATCAGACAGAAAAACCCAAATTACTAGTGCTGCGGCAATCTAATTTGCTTTGAATTACAATTACAATTACAATGGCATCTTGGGATTTTGTTGTATTTTTCTTGAGTTTGATTTGGTAACCAATGGTCATCGCGGTATCGGCCTAGAACACAAACGTGTACTATGAGCATGCTTCGTAATCTACTGCGTTTTAACTTCAAACAGTTTTCAATCGAGTCTAATCAATCAGCAAAGTTTTAATTTAATTGGAGCTGTTCAGGTCCTACATGAAACTGCTTTGTTTGAGGTTAAACAAAGTCCTGCTGTGAACAATCTCATTTTTGCACATTCAAGAAATTGGCGTTTATGCACAAAAGCGGAAACAGGGAAGCACCAAAATTACATTGAAATTACCAATATTTGTAATGATAAAAACTCCGCAACGTAACTGATTTCATTGTCTGCAAAGTCTCGGTTTGATTTGTTCATATTACGTATGTTCGGGTGCAAAATGATTAAATTCATAAATATTGGTCAAGTATTTAATTGTCAACTTAATGCTAATTGATAATGCTGTGATAATATACTACAGTACACTTCGATTAATCCGGATTCGTATAATGCGGAATTTCGCTTAACTCAGATAAAACTAAAAGTACAAATAACTTTCTATGTACTGTAATTCTTAATAAAAAGCTTCGGATTATCCGGGCTTTGCCTAATTTGAATGATTTTGTCAGTCAAATAGAATCCGAATTGATCGAGGTCTACTGCATAGAGTACACAGTAGTTCCTTTTCATTCCTTACAAAAGCAGCAAAGCGTAAAGCTGTTTCACAATTTGGTGACGTAAAAAAATTGAAAAACAAAAACACACAAAGACTTAATCGAATTTCATGTATCTAATGGATATAAATATATTATATAATATTTATTTTTGCAGACTGATTTGGTCAGCTTAGTTTAACGAAAATTGTTTAAGTAGCACTTTTATTTTTTTTAATATAACAATTGCTGTCCTAATAACTCAGTGCAATTTAAACCTTTGGTTAATTTGGACTTAAACAAAGATGACCTTGAATCCATAATTTGACGTAATCTGAAGGAAGAATTGGAAATTTTTATGAATGATGGAAAATTCAAGTTTAGTTAAAACGTAGCCAAAAATGGTAAAAAGTAACGATTATCAAAATTTTTCTTTTTGCAATATTAAGAATTTTTCTTCACTTAAAAATTAAACGTATTGCTAATGCAGGCAATTAAAAATCAAACCAGAAACCAATTGTTATTAATCAAGCGCTTTAAAGTAATTATTATTTTGAGGCAGAAGCGGCCAACCTTTTTCGGTCAAGGGCCATTTTGGTCTATTAAAATTATCGCGATTCATGCAAATAACACAACGCGCGCGGGGTTTGCAAAGGAAGACCTTCTTTTTGGTTTTCACTTCGTATTAAAAGAGATTTTAATTTTCAAACTTAGGTGAAGACTTTTTTTGTTCCCACTTCGCATTCTCTAGATTCTTTTGGAAACACGATTACCTTATTTAGTTTAAGTCATTTTGAAAAATGGCGCGCGCGCCATTCAAAACCTTTATACGAACAAAATTGATTTGCGGGCCACGGGTTGGTCTGTTCTAAGACTTTCACCTAATGATGGCCTTACAAAAACGGGGGCCTGGTGTAAGAAAAGTAAAGGGGACCACTATTTAGTGTACTAAAAAATGTAGCTGAAGCCTTTTTTCGTGTATGAAAACAAAGTGATCTCTAAAAAAATAAGGTCTTCAATTTAGAGGGAGGGCCACTATTGAGTTATCGAAAGCAGGGAGAGACAAAGTGATCACTAAAAAAAAGTCTTTACTTCCACAAGCACGGGTAACAACAACATAAGAAGCAGAAGCCAGGCATCCTGCTGATGTTCAAAAATTTTTTTCTTTTCTCTTTGACATGCCATCGACGTGCTGGTGCTACTATGAAGAAATAGAGCAATTTATTTAAGGGGGGGGGCTTGGTGCGGCCGCTCTGTTCGCACCCTATTGAAGCCATCACTGCCTTCAGCCATTACTTGATGGCCGCTAACAAAACTTTAGATCTTCAACTTTTGACTTGCGCTTTAATCCTCAAGTCCATCAAATTTGGTTCGTTCAACGAATAACAACAAGCGGCTTGCAGCTCGATGCGAACGCTTTATTAAAAATTTTTGTATATTAAGAATTTGAAATAAAACTCTTGCCAAGTCACATTTTTAGAATTTACATTAGGTAAAGTCAAAAAATTGATTAAAAATATCATTAGTCTGAGTCTGTGTTTAAAAATTTGCTGAGTTCTAGGAAATTTCTAGGTCAAAACATTTCTAAATATTGAAAAAAAAAGAGAAAATACTTCAGTTCTGTTTTGCTCCAACTTTTCTTAGAGCTGATTTTTAACGTGGAAACACTAGGATTGTGTTATCGATCGAGGAAAAACGACATATGCTTGCCATTTACTACGAGGCCGGACGCTTGATCGTGACCGGGTTGAGTAAGACCCCCGGGGGCCGGCATTGGTCAAAAACAAGCTATCGGGTGTGATTTCACCGTGTATACAAGCGGTGATAAATTGAAACAAAGCGCAATTAATTCAAAACGAATAATGTCATGTAAGCGCCACGTTCATTTGTTTGTTGCTTCTCTTTCGATTAAAAACAAGCAAGCACATGTAAATAGGGCAGTCTGAATGTTTGTTTTTGCTATTACGTACGTCCTATGACGCAAGACCCAAATAACAATTGTCTATTTTTGTCATCATAATAAAAATCGTTTTATCATCAACGGAGCCAATAAAGTGAATAAAATACAAATTAGTTCATCCGATTCGGCAAAATTCTTAAATTTTTCTTTATGCAAAACTCGAAAAAGTTAAAGCAGCGTTATTTTGATTTTAGAAAGCCTAATGTTTTGTTACGATAGGAGATTTGGTAGAAAAAACAGATTTCGTCTCCTAGTTTTATTGTAATATGTTTATCTTAATATGATAACAAAGATCAAAATATCAACTAAATTAAAGTAGCTCACATAGTTTCGCGTGTCATCTAATACCAAACCAGGCAAAAAAAGGCGAGGTTAATGAAAAAGGCAACAGTTATTTTGCAGGAATGTGAAAAATTTTGTTTTCAACAAAAGTATCGTAATATTGGCTTGGTTACGTACAATACCAAGATAATATTTGCAATAAGCGAGTCGGATTAAATTTAGATAATAGAAGATTAAACACTACTTTTCATTATAGAAAATTTAAATTATTTTTATTTATTAGAATTACCCACAAAATTTAAAAAAATATGCAAAAGCATTGAAGAGTGAAATTTCTCACTTACCAGCATAAGTTTATTCTCTTATCACAAATCGATTTTAAATTGTTTAACTCTTGAAGGGACAAAGGTACTTAAGTGTACCATGATTGTGATTGTAACGTAACAAAAAAATTTTGTGAAGGCATTTTAATTATAATTCTTTAAATATGTATGACATCATTATAAAACCATTGCCATCCTATTTTACAATCCAAGTCTCATATCTTCAAATTGTTAAAAACAAACACCTTTAAGCAGGCCGTAAGCCAAATTCTTTCGTTCAGCTAAACCACAAACTTTTCGAGCAGGGGCCGTATGTAGATTGTCTTGGGCTTCCTCGGGCCAAAGCCAAAGGTGTTCTCTAGTTGTTCTACCAATCAAGGTGTTCTCTAAAAAAAAAAGGTCTTCACTTGAATTCAGACTCATATTTTTCAATTTTCGTCCCGAAATCAACGTGTTCTTTAAAAAAAAAGATCTTCACCTAAATTTGGTAACTACTTTATAGTATGGGTATTTCCGACATAATTCTATCCAATTGTAGTTCAAAGTGAGTGTATATGTTTTTTACAAAGAGTTCCGCGGGCCGTACTTTGGAGACCCCTGAACTAAACAAAAGCAACACAATGTTCATGTTTGATACAGTCGAAATACTAAACTTAAACGGATTTTTTGATTTAAACATAGATTGTTTTGAATACAGGATTCAAGACATTGCTTTATTAAAAATTTTATCTTGAGTTATCGGATTGGTCTGATGACTTTCGGTGGTGATCGTGCTTTGTTTCCGTAGCATCAGTTTGAGATTTTGAAACTTGACCAAGTCACACCTAAGATTTCGAAAGTGGGTGATTTCCGAATTTTTTAAATCTCATTTTGAGGACCCGAAACCGATTGTCTGGTTTTTTTAATCGACTCTCCGAATATTTTTCTTTGTACTGCTTTTATTTGTACATATTTTAGTAAAATTAAATTTCGAATTCACAAAGTCAAAAAAATTTTAGCGATATTCCCATCAGAATTCGAAAAAAACTGTTTAAGATTCGGTTGGTTTGGGAGAAATTTATGACTTGTAACACAAGATTCCGATCCTGTAAAATATTGATCCTTTTTTAAAACGGATTTAAAACTGATCTAAATCCTAAAACAAACTTCTCGTCACTGTAGTGTAGAGGCGTTTATCAAAGCTTGTTACCGATCATTTTATTTATTTTTTTAAAAGTTATTCCTTTCCAAAAGATTAAAGTTCAGCCAACAGTATAATTTGTCAAGACAGTCCGGAGAAAAATTGATGCCAAGTTCTTTACCCAAAATTTCCGCCACTACCGTCAGAGACGCAAGCTTGTAACTTAAAAAAAAAGAAGTTAGACGACCGTTTTGTTCTCCTTGTTAATTTTAGCGAGGCAAATATTTATATTCTCCCGAGCCAATTGACAACAATCAATACAAAGAAAATATAATAATAAGCGGAAGTTGTTTCGTTGTGACAACGTTATATTTCAAAATTAAACAAAGCTTAAAGTGTTCATTTGTGACGCTCTTCACGAAAATTTTTTCACTCCGGAACTAAAATTGATGCGTCACTATAAATACATGAAAAATTCAATAAAAACTGAGATTCGGTCAAAAAATTTAATGAATAAATATATTGACTCATTGTTTTATATTCGTAAATTAGACGTTTACGCAAAAGCGGTCCACTTTTGCAAAACTTCCAGTGAAATAAAATGATTTAGCAATTTATGGATTATCTCTTAAATTACTTATTGATGTATATGTTTGATTCCTTTAGTATATTCAATTTCAAGGGTGCTATGTCGATGAAGTAGTGTTTAGTTCCAATAGTCAAATAAATCAAATGTAAATAGCGGCGTAAAATTTTTTTTAGTGTCGCACTTGTTAGCAACATATTACTCCTAAACCAGGGGTTCTCGAAGGAGCCCTGGGGCCCCCCAAGAGGCTCATGGAGTCTTTACCTCGGGCCCTCATTTTTGACTTCAATTTACTTTTGGAACAAAATTGACAAAATCAGAGAGGGTTTCAAAGTGATGACCTTTTTTTTGGTCTTTACTTGACTTTTAAAAAAAAATTGCAGAAATTAGAGACAATTTCAAAAGTGATAAGCTTTTTTTTGATTTTCATTTTACCTTTGGGACAATATTATAACCAGGAGGCCACGAGTGTTTAAAATCCTTTGAAAGGGGACCACGGACCACCAAAGTTTGAGAAACACTGCCCTAAACCAAAAAGTGCCGCTCGACAGTAGTGGCCGTGACCGAGTATTTTGAATGGTGCATATAATGAATTAAATATACATGTTGTGGCCCTGCATTATTTTAAATGAGTTTAAACATATATCCTATAGTATATTATATGCCATTATAGAGCGTATTTGTATTTATAGACAGCAAATAAAAAGAATATTGCGATACTTACATGAGCACAAATTTAGCACATTATGAGATAGATTAAAATTGGCAGAAAGTAGGTTGTAACTTTCTTTTAAGCATATTACTTAAATTACAAATTAATTGACTTTGTCTAATTATTCAAGTGAGATTTTTCTAATTTAGGCCATCAGCTTGAAAAGAAACCAAATAGCGCTTGCAGCACGGCTGTATTAAGGAACAATAAAAAATATGACCCAGGCATAAAAGATGTTTTTGTGTTACTTAAGCTGTTCATTTCTATTTAATTCGGACTGGACATTCATAGTGGTGTAAAATATGTTTCGCTAAAGTCTTTTAAAGGTTTTCTCGCATTATGTCGTCATATTTAATGAGAATTTATAAGTCCAGCTCATAAATCGGTCTATTCACTGTTCGCAAACACGCTTGAACGAATTTAAATACTTCCGTCGGCTAACGAAAGCTTTGACTTTCTCCTTATCATATTTTAGAAAAACTTTAACTTTTAAATACAAGGCTAAATTTAAAATTGACCATCCAAATGCAAAAAAAAATATAGATTTTTGCATTATGCAGTTCGCTCAAGACCAATTTGACACCACAAAACACTTTCCTCATTGGTGTAAACGTTGGGTCTTGGAGCTGCAGCTCGTGTCCAAAACGCTAAACATAAAATTAGTCTTTTTGCAATATCATATTACTATACCTCTAAAACAGGTACATCTAACTCGCAGCTCACAAAGAAATTTTTTACATATTTTTAATTTGAAATATCAATTTAAACAAAGGTTTTTGGACAAGAAAAATATTTTGGCTTCATTTAAGAAAATGATATGGGATTTTTTTGCAAACACTAATTCGATGAACTTTTTTATGTTGAAAACCACAAAAAAGTTTTAATCTATAAAGCAGCAACTGGCGAGAATTGTCGCTCGGTTTAAGGCAGAGGTGGGCAAACTTTTTAGCTCAAGGGGCGCATTCAGGGGTTGATTTCGTTTGAGGGCCGCACTATTGTATATTAAGCCAAAATATAAAATTATCCTCGTTTTCTTCATTTTCGTCCTTTAAAAAGTAGTTATCTCCAAAAAGAAAAGTCTTCACTTTGAATTTGTCCCGACTGTCTCGATCTTCATCTCTAAAAATGAGCGATTGCTAAAAACAAACAAAGATATCCGACTACCACCAATAGTCATTGACACATAATTCTATTACTTTTTAAATTGTCATTAATAATTTTTTAATTTTTTATTTGAGGCTTTTGCAGGCCGCACAGAAAATCGTTGAGGGCCGTAGTTTGCACAAACCAGGTTTCAGGCTTTAAATGAAAATTTTTTTTAGTTTTCCCTTTGATTTCAACGTTAAGTTTTTAAAAGTTACCTCACAGAAAACTAAAATTCTGGCGGCACATTTAATCAAAGAAAGGTTTCGCTTGAATTTATAAAGTACATACCGCCCATAATTGCCAGTCAATTTAACCAAAAACCTTCTTTTACCTTTAAAAATTTACGTTGAAATAAAAGTGAAAACTAAAAAAAATGCTCCTCACTTTGCTTGCAAAACTGATTGCGCCACGCGGCAAATTTATCGGCCTATCGCTAAATATTCACGAGCTTAACATGCACCCCTCAAATAATTTTTATTGCGGTCAAAGAAAAAAAAAAAAAAAAACATTCAAAAAAATTCTACACTATTTTACGCATTACTTTTGCAATTGCCTCTCAGCAGCAAATGATTAGGACAAAAGCAACGGTTGCTCATTGTGAGTTATGCTCATATGTCTATAAAAAAAAACTACCAAATAAAAAATTTCAAGTGGATAGCAATATCTTGGCATCTCCGGTCAGGGTAATTTGCTAGCTTTATGTATAGTACCTTCGTCGCTTTACTGCGAGTCAGGAGGATAAATACAGAGATAAAATGAAATGAAAAAATAAAATGAAGCATGCAGATACTAAGCATCTAAAATTTTGTCTCATTGCTTTTTGGTTTGATGTTTTACGCTGAATTTGAATGGAAGGGTGCAGGACCAGGATTTGCAAAAATTTTCCGCTGCAACAAAGATTGACAAACACTGATTTAGGGCATTTTGGGTTTTGGCTACCCTCTGCTCCAATGCTTTCCCTCCTTCTTAAAGATAGATGTAGACCCCAGTTAAAAACCAATAATATTGGCTGAGAGAGACTAGTCATCACTAATATCAAGCGAATGGAAATACTAAATAGCTTTAAGTTTTGGGTATTGCTACGTTTGGGTGAAGAGCGAGAGAAACTTGACTGCAAGAATTGTAATTTTCCATTAGTTTTGAAATTTAATATTTTATCTTAGGCAGTTGTACAGTGTCAAACCGTAGTTGATAGTTAAGAAAAAAGGTAAGGGAGTAAGAAATTACTTTCTAAACTTAGATGTAACAAATTACGAATACTGAAATTTAACTTGTTTGACCTTACCCTAAAAGAAACCTGAGCAACAGAACGTCGCTGTGAAGATTTCTAAGAAATAGCGCTAAATTAGTACTTGTAAACTATGAATTAGTCTTGCTAAATGCAATTTAAGATAAATGCCTCAAACGTTGTTTAAAAAAATGCTTTTAAGTTTTTTCAAATAACTCAAAGATAATCGATTTTGAATTTTGCTCTTTTAATGAAAAGTTTCTTAGTTATTTTTAAGATACAAAAAAGCAATAATTACTTTGAATGTTTGCAATACTTTCCGTATAATTTCATCATACATTTTAATTTCAACCTTATTTTTAATTGTAATCTTATTTCATGTAGAATAATGAAAAAAATTCAACTTATACCATAAATATTCACATAGCATTACGATTTGTCCAGCAGCTTTAATACTTAATTTTCTAATTTATTAGTTTTGCTTTCCTCTGCTGAAAAGTTTTTTTTTTTTAAATTAGCAACACCGTATTTGCTAGAACTAAATTTAAACACAAAAAGACAATCAATCGAAATTGATATTTGCCAGCAACATGCAGTTAAACTATACGTGATAGTATATAAGGAACAACATAATCTCTGTTGGCTCTCATCAACTTGTCGCCGTTGTAATGTATAAAATTTGAATGAAAATATCTATGGAGAGCGCACATGGAAGAATAAAATTTCTAACAGCATTTCGACTGTTGTTACATATTTCTGCACATGTAGTGGAACGATAGGAAGTGAAATGATTGACGTGAGAACAAAAACAAATGCTTTTTTTTCTTTTGTGACGTCAATTAGTTATTGCGTGTGTGTAAAAAATTGCGCTTTATAAGCTTGTAGATTAGTTTTCCGACTCGCATTTCACGAATGAACCTAATTGAAAGCTTTAGCAGAAAGGTTATGCAATTTTGAACAGCCTTATTTGATTCAAGCCGTTATAAAAGGTGTTTACAAGAATAGTTATTATTTCTTAGATAGTGGTTCATCTCAAAAGAGCAATTAAAGGTTAGTGTTCGTACTGCCGTATAACACTTATTTATAAGGTTAAGCATACAATTTTTTGTAGTAGTTGTTGTCATAACGACAAGTAGTTTGCATTATCAAGTGATGAGTTTGTTTCATGCAGAAAAAGAGCAAAAAAGGCCGAAAAAAATTTACGTGGACCTGAGAACGGGATATAAGCAACCTTACTATGTTTAAATATGAGAGGATAAGTTATTTTAAAATTTTAAAGACTTGACCACAGTATTATTATTTTTAAATCTTATAATTATAAAAGTATTAGACTTTAAACTTCTTTCCAACTGTTTCAACAATTTCGTTAGCTAAAAATATTTCATTTATAACTCGGTTTGATTTTGTAAATCGCCTTTTTAACATTAATTTCTTGCTTTATGAGAAAAAGAACAATCGCAAAATTATTTTTTGTAAAGGCCTGTTTCCACTACGAGCGTGGAAAAGAGCATTCTTTCTCTCTTTTATTGATCTTCGATTGAAGCGAGCGGTTAAAATTGAAGCGAGCGCAAAAAAAAATCAATAAAACAAACAAAGAATGCTTTTTTCCACGCTCGTAGTGGAAACGGGCCTTAATTCTAAAAGTGGTATGTTAAAATAAGTTTGAGCCAAGCATGATGAAGTAAAAATTAGAAATAACAACTGTGTATCTCGCTTTGTGCTTAGAATTTAAAATAAGAGTTCCGCGTTTATATCTATATCTGTCATTCAATTTTTGTCTGGGGTACATCACTGCTTGTGTATAAAAAATAAGAAATATCCAAAAAGCTGTTGCACAGAATATATATATTATAAATATACCCTTTTGAAGCTTATTTTATTTTTAGATTCTTTTAAAGAAGGATATTTTGTAAAATTTCATGATCATAAAAAGAGAAATTTAGAAGTAAAAAGTGATTTTCTTGACACCATATTTTATTAGTCGATAATGTCAAATTATTTTCGCAGAAATTTAAGTAAAAAAATTTTTATCAGCAAACTAATTAGAGACTGTAATTAATTATTGCGAAAGAGCTGCTTTCTTTTCTACTGGTTTTTAAGTCAGTGTATGGATATATTAACCTTTGATCCACACGTTGTACCTTCCTCTGACGTCAATATTGACAACATAAATAACAAGGTAAGTAATTGCTTGGTTGCAAAGCAACCAGAAAAAGAACATGTTTTTGTTGTTTGAGCCATTTTTGAAGAAAACTTAGATATTTGAACGCATATTGACGTTAGTTTTTTTGTCGTCGGCCCGTTTAAAAATTGATTGCTGATCAAAAAGCCTTCTATGTTTATCGGAGGAAGTAGTAAATGACGCTGCTAACAAACCGCTTATAAATTTATTTTGACTTGAATTAATTAATAAAACTTGGTAGCGTAATAGCATTTACATAGTATCTTTCTGAACGAAAATTATTAAATAGTTGATTTAATTTTAAATCATACAGTGGTTGATCGTGTGAAACACTAATATTTTGACGTCACAAACCTTCGTTTTTCAGAACGACCTTATTTTTTTTCACGACGATGAAAAACTAAAAGGGTTTAATCATGATTCTGGAGAACCCGGAAAACTTTCAACGCCCCACAAAGATCTTTTATCTTACACAATACCCCAAGAAGCAAGCGACTTCCATTTTTCCGACTTGCAAACAAGTAAGTTTGTTTTTTTTATTTTTTGAATTTTTTGTTTCTTTCACTTTCATCGGACTATAAAGCGTAAATAGATTGCTTTTGTAAAGAAATTGTTTATAAAAGTGAAAGTTATATTTACCTGACATGGGGTTTTGGTGTCGAAGACTGCTTGTTGAAAAGGGATTTTCGACTATGAACAAGAAGCGAAAAAAAGTATGTGGAATTGGTTTTCCTCAAAATAGGGAGGAGATTGTATGCTTAAATTAGCTGGCGACAATCTAAGCTGCGATGTTGAAACTGGTAACCAGTTGTTGAATTTGTAATTTGTTGTAAAATGATACAGATTTAAATTTTGCGCTCTCACGTTTTGCAAGCGAAACCAACACATTACAGCGTAGCATAATCAGTTTGAACGGGAAATTTTCCATTTACTTATCGATTACTTCTTCCGATTCTCATCAACTTTTGTCTCTTTTCGTGATCAAAGAAGTTTTTTTTTTTAACTGAAGCTGCCAACTAAGAAACGTTTAAATGAAACCTTTTTTCATGTAGGTATGACCTCTTTGCACGACTTTTCTGAAAGTTTTTCGAATGAGTTTGAAAGAGAAAAACTGTTACCTGAAGAAGAAAGCCATCAATTCAACACAAAATGGACTGAAAACCAGCAAGTAAGCATGCTTTTTGTTGTTGTAGTTGAATTTGTAATTATTTGTCGCTTTTTGAATTTTTTTTAATCAAACAAATTTTGATCCGTCGCTTCGTTTTCAGCCAGAGCAAGGTTGTTTAGACTTGATTATTGCTTCGTTCAGTAAATAAACTTAAGAAAGCTTTTAAATTAAACAAAAAACCTTTTGTTGTAATACTGATGGTCTTTGTTCTGCATTTGTATAATTTTTCGAAAAAAAAACTCTGAAAAATTCTTATTTATTTTCAATTCTTTAAATGCTGTGATTTCATTGTATTCTTGTTGCGATTTCGAGCTTTTAAATTAAAAACAATAACACACCAAGGAAAGCATCAATTTTTAGAATAATAGTCTCTACCACTTTTCATGTATTTTTAATCAATCAATATTTTTCAGGACATTGATAACACAGTCAGTGTTTCCAATAAAAATTTCAATGAAAAATCGATATCCGGACAGGACTTTGAAAACGAAAGAAATGTTACAAGGTATAAGGCCTAAAAAATTTTTTCGTAAATTTTTTACAGCCAATAAAAATAAGGCACATTTTTGTAGTGCGAAGCGTCTTATTTTACAAAGATAATTTAATTTTTTAAATGGAAACGATTTCACAAGCAAAAAATTTCAACGGAAACGCATTAGCGCTTTTTTCTGGGTTTTCCAATCGTGTTCTCGTTAAATCAAAGCGGAATGAAAAACTTAAATATTTAATTGACAAACAGCGATTCATCACAGTAAATTAGAACAGTGAAAAAAGTTTTTCTTAAGTTGGACTATTAAGAGACGAAAGGTATGACGAGCAGAAACGTAAAAATTATATTCATAACCGATGGAAGATTTTACAAACTTTTATAACTTTGTTAGACTCAAACGGCCCAATTCTCTTCGTTTGTCAAGTGCCGATCGCGCTCAAGAAGTTCCAACTGGACAAGAATACGAAACGCGTAACCATGAAGATATTGACGTCACTTCCTTTCATATCAAAGCTTCAAATCAAATTCACAGCTCTATAGCATTATCTAGTGATGGTAATGATATCTTCTTGTTTTAGTGAATTTGTATTATTCCACTCAGAGTTGCGTTTTAGTTAAAGTTATTTCTATTTAACGCCATATAAAATTAACTTTGTTTTATATATATAATTTTTCATCAAATAAAAAAATTATTAAATTAGGTTTAAAAACTCCAAAATTTCCTCTCTTCACTCCAGGAACCGGAGCAAAGATGAACGACGCTCTCACCCAGTCTTTTGAACCATTCAAAAACATCATGAAAGACAACAATTTACCAAAAGGTATAATTTTTTTTGACGATAACCAAAATTTAATTGCAAAGTTTGAGTTGCAAATAAAGCTAACTAAAAAAACAGTTACGGCTGTTTTCAAAATTTATTGAAGCGTTGTTTATTTTATTTTGTTTTCAACGTTTGCAAAACGACTCACAAGCAGAAAAACTTAAGAGTTTAAAAGATGAATATGTATTTTAAATCTATTTAAGTTCGGGGATTTGAATGGCCTACTGCTGTGGCATTTGGCTGGCCAATAAAGTTTGAAAATATGTCGTAAACTCTAGCCCAGCGACGTCATATTTGCATTCTAGAACTATAATTTTCAAACCTTGTTCATTGTTTTGCAAGTGCAAGTGTCAACAGTTGCTTAACTTAACTTCATATACGCAGACCCGAGGCACTGGTCGAATAAATCCGTATTGATTTGGCTTCGATGGATTTCAAAGGAGTTCACTATTCTCTCTATTAACGAAAGTGCATTTAACGTGTCCGGATCCGAACTTTGTGCGATGGATAAGGAGTTCTTTTTAGATCTTTGTCCGCCTTTTGTTGGTGAAATACTATGGGAACATTTGGAAAGATTAAAAACAGGTAAAAATATCAAGTTTTGTTCTGCATAGTTAAGACGTAATTCGTTGAAAGGTATTTGTCAATGTTTTGCCACAAAAAATAGCAAGATTTAAGGAGAGAGTATATTTTCTTCACGATTGTGTTACTAGATAGATGTTGTTATGGTATGGATTATGGATATAAAGATGATAGTGTTATGGATAAAAAAGAAAAAGTTTTTTGGTTTGGTAACTGCAAATTAATTAGTAGGTTTTTAACAGATGCAATCAATGACCATCTTGAAATCAATGAAGGTTACCTAATGACACATGAAGACGAAATTATCACTCGACCTGACTCAGCAGGTAGTTTTTCTCGCTATGCTATTGTGAGTTCCTTTCGCGCAAAAGCTTCCGTTTTTAAATTTATGATAGGGAAGAATATGTTTGACACCTTTTAGTTTCCTCTTGGCGTAAAAACCAAAATCTGACAGTTGCTTTATTTTTTAGGCCATTCAACACCTCATGAGGAGTACTATAAGATAAATACATCACTTCGGGATGTGCAAAGTGCCCATGCACATATTGGAGGTCAAGATTACGAAAAAAACATCATTTATCCTTCTAATCACTTTTTTGAGTCTTTTAATTCACATACTCCTGAAATAAGTCCTCAGTATAACAGGCCTCAAACGTTGCCGCTTCCAGTGTCTCAATTCACTCCTCCATTGAATCCTTCTCCCTTTTTAACGCCTGGAACCCCTTCTAATAATGAAGACTTTGTGAAGCAGGAACCAATCGATCATGTTGCGGAGTATCGAAGCTTCGAACAAATTCCTTCTCATCTTTCTAATTACTACCACGGAACAAAACAAGAACCTAATTCCCATTTTTCTGATACGAAAGGACTTATCGCATTTTCGACCTCTCGAGACTTAACTTCTTCGGCCGATATAAATTCTCGCAATTTTTACCCCGAGTCCCATTCTCAACTCCAACTGGAGCAAACGTACATCGCTCAATCGATGTCGCAAGCTCAAAGTCCTTATTCAGATTCCTTTCACTTCTCCTCGCGACCCGGAACCTATTATTCCGATTCCTACGCAGAGGAAATTGCTTCATCGCAAGAACATAGATCATCCATTCAAAAAAACTCATCCACAAAAGGTAAATATCATCACATTCAAAAAAACCCTAAAACTTACGTGATGTTGATTTATGTGGAAAAAAATGTTAACGGAACCTTTCTATTATAGTATTACGTAAATGCGTCAAATCACGCATCTCACCTGTGACTTACTTTTTAGAAATGGTTCAGCGAGCTCTCTTGAAGAAAAGCGCTGATTTGCGAATGCGTCAAAAAAGCATGCGCCTTCATCCGTATCACTGGAACAATAAACCCGCTCGGGAAGTGACGTCAACAACCCGTACTGATGAGTTGTATCGGACAAACCGCTACGTTGACGACTTGGCCAGTAATCCAGTGATACCAGGTGCACTTCTGGCTGGTTACACAGGTAATTTTTCTTCCACTTCGTTACGGAATAATCTTTACTTTCTATGCTTAGTTAACTCGTGGTTAACTCGTACTCGTAGGTTAACATTTTTTGCAGCCATTGTACTTGAGATCGTGGCGGTGATTTAATGTTTGCTTAATGAATTAGTTCGCCGATTTACGATTGTATCATTCAAAATTCAAATCATGACTTTAATGCTTTAGATCGATTTGTAAGAACCTTTCTCACAGAATATACTCACCTCCTTGCATAACACACGCGCAGGTATATGACCAAGTTGAAACTGCCAAAATAACATCGAACTTTATTTCTTCAAAAACTCGGATTCTTGCAAGAACTTTGCGTAGTTACTCTCAGCAATTGCCACGTTCCGTTTTTATTTGTTTGTTTTCTATAAACCAAAACACGATCTTTACGATCTTCAAAATTTAGCATTCTGCTTTCTCCGACCAAAAAAATATTTTCTTTCAATGGGAACTGATTCGTTTCTATCAAATCAAATTTCACTTTACTTTAAAATTGGAAATGGCCTAGTTCGGCGCCAGTTTTTTTTTATATGAAATTTTTTCTTAGTGTTAGGAGTAGGATTAGGGTTAGTGTTCTGGTAAAGGTTGAATACAACTAACGCATAGCGTTTACAATGTGTCGCGCCGAAACGTCCTGGACCCTTTAAAACTATCTTATGTTTCTGTAATGAAAACAATCCTTGTAATATTTTTAGGCAGCGGACCAATCCAATTGTGGCAGTTCCTAATCGAACTTCTGACTGATCTTTCCTGCCAACACTTCATAACCTGGACTGGTGACGGATGGGAATTTAAGATGATTGATCCTGACGAAGTTGCCAGGTCGATTCTTTGTGAAAACTTTTTGCATTTTTTTCTAGATTTTTCTATATTATTTTTATTTTTATTTTGTAATTTGTATTTATAATAACGCTTAGTTTTCACTTTTAAAACAAGTAATTTGTTTATAGACGTTGGGGCCGAAGAAAGAACAAGGTGAAAATGAATTATGAGAAGCTTTCGAGAGGTCTTCGCTATTATTACGACAAAAAAATTATCCAAAAAACTGCTGGAAGGTAAAAATTAACTTCTTTAAATTTTTCCAAACTCATATGTAGTATTGCAGTGAATTCTAAAGTTTGTAATGGCATAAATATAGTTTTTTTGATACAATATCGTTAAATTAAATAGACCTACGTACGTAATCTTTATACAATTGGATCTTTTTTCTTTTCAGACGCTACGTCTACCGCTTTGTCTGCGATCTTGAAAGCTTGCTTGGCTACACGGCCTCTCAGCTTCACAGAATGCTTAACATAAAGCCGGAAGATAACTACCGAGAAGGCTAAACGGTTGAATTTAAAGTTCACCAACTTATGCTGAAGTCTTTACTCCGCGGTTATTGACTGATTTACATTATATCTGACGTAAACGAGCGTATTCTTCGTTGGGTTGCATTTAGCTTCTTACTTCCGCTCGTGCTACTATTAAGTTCAGAACTTAAAAATCATAGTTCGTTACGAGTTTACTTGCCTGAGCATCTTATCTGTAATACAAAGATATTATTTTGTATGACTGAATTTACACAAACATCAATCGCCCAAACAAAGAAAAAAATGACAAAAATACTTTAAAGCTTATTTGTTGTTATTCTTCGAATCCTGCTTTCTTCAACTTTACTATAAGCTTGCAAAAGATGCTAATTGTACCTGGATCGTTTACGATAAAAGCTTTCTAAATCACTGCCAGTTTTCAAGAAAGTATGTGCAAATTTTACTTGTTCAATGAAAAAAAATTCTTTTTTTAAGCGGTTCTCATTGTTGTTTTGTATTTTTTTACTGCCTACCACTTTGTGAAGACGTTTATGATTCGAGTATTTTTATTCACTTTTACTGTTTTTTACCGATTTATTTAAGTTGTTTCGTATTAAGTTTGTTTAAATGTAGCACTTGTAATATTTATTTCAGTATTACACAATGTTTTGAAAAGTATGATGTATTTAGATAAACCTATCACGAGACCAAAAATCTATTTTCTTGGTACAAAGTTTTGTGGAGGCTACACACTGGCCCTTGACATTGAAAATTATTCTTAGGACTGTTAGGATTAGGAGTTTTTTGTTTTAAACTAACCCTAACACAGTATAACCAAAACCCATATCGAATAAACTTTATTGAATTTATTATAGCGCTAACACGTTATGCATTATTTCGTCGCCTGTCTCCACTAAATCGTATAGCCACGTTACTATATATAGTGAGCATAACTGAATGTACAAATCACCGACCGTGGGACACAAAAACGCCTTCACACAAAATTTTACACGATGAATATGCTGAAAAGCGGGGCACGACCGATAAAACATAGCATAAGCCGAGCATGTCGCAACCACGCATTCGGCATACACGAATCACGACAGGACATTGGGGTTTGATCAAGTCAACAAAATCAAATTACCGAGAGCCCGTCTTCCCGTTCTCTTAAGAATGAGTCCTTGCACAGGGATCAACCATGTTTTTACAGCCAAAGACTAACTTAATACCATTTAATCGAACAAGGACTTACAGTTCAATGCAAATAATCAAAAAATATGGGTCTCATGTTTTAATTTATTAGGACTACTTTATCGCATTACATAAATACGACAAGTTGGTCTGGGAAAGTATTGAGGCTTGCTGCTACTTAGGGCAGAGCGGGGCAGTTTAAGCCTCGAGAAATTAAAACCACCCAAGTTAAAATAAAAACTTTAAACGTAGAAAAAACGTCACAATTGCAGAGGAAATAAGGGTTTTTCCTCCCGATTCCTGTTAACTTTTAAAAAATAACTAAATATTTATCTTGATTTAGTTAACTAATTTTGTACTGTAACTTTATCCTCTAAAAGAAAAAGAAAGTAAATTTTAAAAATTTTAAGATGTAGTGCGCTTGAATAAAAAGTACTTTTCTTATTCAGTTAATATTGTGACCACTCAGTGGCGTATCGAGGATTTTGGAAAGGGAGGGGAATATATTCAAGTGGAAAAAAAAGGTCTTCACTTTAAATCAATCCCAGATTTTATGATTTTTGTTCCCAAAAAAAAAAAAGTTTTTGCTTTGAATCAATTACGGATTTTATGATTTTCTTCTCTGAAAATTTGTGATCTCTAAAAAAGCAAAAAAAAGGGGACGCACAGTGCTGTGGAAACTACAGAGGAATAAAGCTAATGAGCCACACAATGAAGGTATGGGAAAGGATTATTGAAGCAAGGTTAAGAGATAGAGTGGAGATCAGCAAACAGCAATATGGATTTATGCCAGGAAAGGGAACCACCGATGCCATGTTTGCTCTAAGAATGTTGATGGAAAAGTACAGGGAAGGTCAAAGAGAGCTACATTGTGTATTCGTGGACCTAGAGAAAGCTTACGACAGGGTTCCACGGGAAGAGCTGTGGTACTGTATGAGAAAATCTGGAATAGTGGAAAAGTATGTACATCTAGTACAGGATATGTATGAGGGAAGCGAAACAGTGGTGAGGTGTGCAGTAGGAACTACAGAAAGTTTCAAGGTTAAGGTTGGACTACACCAGGGATCAGCATTAAGTCCATTCCTGTTTTCAGTGATAATGGACAGGCATAACGGATGAAGTAAGGAGAGAACCACCATGGACGATGCTGTTTGCTGATGATATTGTGATTTGTAAAGAGACCAGGGAAGAAGTGGAGCAGAGATTAGAATCCTGGAAGTATGCATTGGAAAGAAGAGGGATGAAAGTCAGTAGGTCAAAGACCGAATATCTTTGCATAAATGGAGGAAATGATGACGAAACAGTAAAGATGGAGGATGAAAAAGTGCCAAGAGTAAAAGAATTTAAGTATTTGGGATCAACAGTGCAAGAAAGTGGTGGTTGTGAGAGGGAGGTAAAGAAGAGAGTACAGGCAGGATGGAACGGATGGAGAAGAGTATCAGGAGTAATCTGCGACAGGAGGTTGAGTAAAAGGAAAAGTGTACAGTTCAATGGTAAGACCAGCAATGTTGTATGGACTTGAGACAGTGGCAGTCACAAAAAAACAAGTAGAAGAGATGGAAGTTGCAGAGATGAAAATGCTGAGGTTTGCTATGGGAGTGACGAGAAAAGACAAGATTAGAAACGAGAACATCAGGAGTACTGTTAAGGTTGAACAGTTAGGAATGAAGATGAGGGAGGGCAGGTTGAGGTGGTATGGACATGTCATGAGGAGAGACCAAGAGTATGTAGGAAGAAAAATGATGGAAATGGAGTTACCGGGAAAGAGGAGAAGAGGGAGACCAAAGAGAAGATTTTTAGATGCAGTAAAGGAAGATATGCAGGAAGTTGGTGTGAAGGAAACGGATGTTGAAGACAGAAAGATGTGGAGAATGATGATACGCTGTGGCCACCCCTGACTGAAGGGAAAGGCTGAAAGGAGAAGAAGAAGAAAAGCAAAAAAAAGATTTGCACATCGAATCTATTTTTCTTTTCTGCCGAAAAGATCTCCAATAGGGGACATGGGTCTCTAAAGGGTGGTCTATGACACCAAAATTACTGTCCAACATACGATAAGCCCTCGTTTTAGTGATCTCTAACTGGGGGGCATGGCGCAATAGCACCCGCCCCTAAATACGCTACTGTGACCACTTGCAGTTCAATTTTTAGACTTTCCAGCAGAGTTTTAATAACTCCAGTCCACTTTTAATATCTTAAAACAACTCAGTCCTTACTCAAAAAAATTTGCATCCGATATCTTAAATTAATTAAGGTCTCAAACTAGACTCGAGTTCAGCTGAAAAATGACTAAGTTCACTAAATATTTTTTTGAACCCTGTTCTTGAAAAAAAAACAGTCAAAGCCACACTATGGTCACACTAGCGTTGCAAAGTCACATATGTTAAAATTGGACTATTGTGATTATAAAAACAGTTCTCTGAATTGTTGCCAAATTGAGCGAAGAGTAGTAAACTAGGCTACCTTTTTTTGATGCTTTTGGTGAAAAATTTGTGACTTTTTAGACTTGCAACATTTTGGGCTAGTACGAAAATTTATTGGGAGCTTTTTTCGTTGCAGTGTGCTATTCTTTCAAGCTTGCATAACTGCTAAAGCATTTATAAAACTGAGAAAGAGTTTAATCTTTTATTTAGTTTATTTGGAGTAAATAAGAATATTATTGACTATTTTTGAAGAACTAATGAGCTATGTAACATTATGGCGCAAATTTGTAACGACTGGATCCGGAATCGAGTCCAGTTCTTAAAGGACTCGGACTTGACTCTTTATTTATTTATTTATTTTATCTCTATATTTATCCTCCTGACTCGCAGGAAAGCGACGGAGGCGCTAATACATAGGGTAGGCAATTACCCCAACCTGCTTCCGGAGATACCAAATATTGCTCTCCGCTTGTAATTAAAAGAGATATGACTGTAATTTAGAACTGCTTGCCAAGACCACCAAACAGGAGAAAGTGCCGTAAAGTGTCTTTCCCAAGGACACAACAGAATGGCGCGAATAGGTTTTGAACCGAGACCGTGTTGGGCTCGTGACCTTCAAAACCTACCAACTCAAGTACATTTTAAAAAATTTTTAACCTTTATGGGACAGTTTATGTTTAAGCATACAAAAAATATTTTAGGCTTATTTGGTTTCTCTTAGGTATAAAGCAACATCGCATAATTTAGCATATTTAAACATTTTTTTTCTTAACCATAGGGTGGCGTCACAGCACGTTCTTTTTTACTGTGGTGACCTGTTTTTTGGTTCAGTCTCTATTTTTGAACAAATAGGTGTAGCATTATTTTTTATCAACCAATTAAAAACATAAACTAATGCTTTAAAATTTTTTCTGAGGTTTATTTTTTTTAAATCTTTTTGTTATCTAAACTTAATTTGTTTTCAGAAGGAACTATAGTTTGAGCGTGCATGTTAAACAGAGGCTACATAGTGCATAAAATTCAAAAAACGATCACAAAAAAGAAAAATATCAAATAATATTTTAACCAAACAAAGGCGTCCAACTCGTACTCAACAAGCTATATTTGGTCCCATGAAGAATTTAAGTGACCCACCGGTATTTTACAAAATTTTTCGAAGTGACGCAAATTAAATAAGGTAATCGCTTTTTTTAAAAATAATTATGCAAAGTAAAGACCAAATAAAAAATCTTTACAAGAATTTGAAGGCAAAAAATTGTTTTATGTGAAGAAAAGGCCAAAAAAGGTTTTCATCTGTAAAATTTGGTGGCAATATTTTATTTGTTGGGCCCGCAAATATTTTCGCTAGACCAGAATGGCCCTCGGTTAAAAAAAGTTGGACGCCCCCGGAGTATGAAGTGCAACGTAAAATAGTGTTTTGATCTTTATTGAAGCTTTTCTTGCAATTATCACTATCAATTGTCGTGCTACATTGGAAGTATATGTTCAAACATACCATGCTCCTAAAGAAATATTTTGCCAACATTGCCCTTTATATGTTTAAAAAAATTACTAACATTTATAAAAAATGTATGTTAAATTAGTAATGTTATATTATGCTCAAAACTACAAAAAAATTAAATTTTATTAAGCTTTTTAAACCTTGCCCCATAGAAGGTTAAAAAAATTCGGATTAGACTTGAGTCACGGCTCCCAAGGACTCGGGTTGGCTAGAGTCCTTTAAATGTTGGAATCGTTACAACGCTGCTTTCAGCAGTGGAAACCAATCATTTTATTCAAAGTTTAGTCTGAAAATTCTGTCAGGCAATTGTTACAAAGGTAGCTGCAGAGAAATTTGAACCATTTAATAAAGGAGGTTTGAACCGTTTAAACTAGTATAGGCCATAAAGAGAAGCCTCATTGAGAAATAATTAAAAATGTTGGACTAAACGTTAAGCGATATTTTTGATTTTTAACGATTTATTAGAGAGAATTTTTGCTTGGCTACCTTTCAACGTAGATCAAAGTATTCTTTACATAGCCATACCTGATCAAAAGATTTTGGGGAAACAAAAGAAATTTTTCTGAACTTTCCGCGTCGATCGCCTGAATCATGGTTTTGCTTCATATCATTGTTTGATTTGAAGAAATTTTTTTATCTCTAGGCCAACTTGTTTTTTGGATTTACAAATAAATGTTTTGCCGAATAAATTTTTTGAAGATCAAGAAAAGTCTTTATATTGTATCATAAATATATTTGGGCACTAAATTAAAACATTAGATATTCAAATTGTAATAAAATTATTGCCCTAAAATTTGGCATAAAATAACTTCCTCTGCTTAAAACTGCATCTGATTCTGCTAAAAATTTGCCTCTAGAGGGTAAACTGTGTCTTTCCCTGCTTTGTATGGCTATAAACATTACTTTAATTAATATCAACCTTATAATAAGGTCCGATTTGAACCATTTAAAACATTTCAAATACGTCTATTTGAAATAGACAGCAGCAGTTTCATTGTAGTCCAAAACCTATAAGTTTACTTTCAGGCCTACAGAAAAAATTTAGTCGTGGAAACAGTAAGAAATGACATAAGCCAGCCCTCTTTCCCTTACATGTGAGTAGACTAGCCAATCGTCGCGGAATGGCCGGGACAGTCCCGGAATTGACGTCTGGCGTCCCGTGTCCCGGGCTGGGTCACTTTTGTCCCGGAATTTACCGAGTGCTCTTTGAAAAATTCCACCAGAAGTCGAAGACATATTCTATGTAAAAACTCCTTTTTCTCTTGTTTTTTTTCGACATGGTTAGTTTTCGGAGACAAAAATGATGAAATCCGAGACTGGTTTGAAGTAAACACTTTTAATTTTTTATTTTTTAGAGATCAATATGATTTTGGGACAAAATTGAGGTGTTTTATTTGTTTGGCCAGTCAATATTTTTGATGAGTGAAAATGGCCCTCGGCTTAAAAAGGTTTAACGCCCCTGTATTAAGGTGTCCCGAAATGGCGAAACAGAAAGTTGGTAATCCTACATGAGAGGTTACTCACAGGCATCAAGTTAAAGCGACACCTAACTCACAACATAAGGCTTTATATTCCTGGTTTTTCAAAATAAATCGTAAGTGTAAACGTAGACTATGTCATAGGGCATTTAGCACGTTTCGACGGAGTTGAAGGATAAAGTGCTGTTGGTTAAAAACAATATAAAAAATATTTTCGACAGAAAGCTATTTATTAGGTTTAATTACAACAAAATATTGTTTTAAATAATAAATTTAAAAAATTTTCTTTTACTTGTTTGCGTGAATGTTTCCTAAAGGATCCAAATGGATACGATTTTTCCAGGAGACCTCCACAGAAGCTTTTAAAGAAAAAGCTGACTTTTCAATTAAAAAGCCACTCCTTAACAAAAGCAAACTTTACTTTGAAACAAGGTTAAAATTTAAAAAAAACAAAAGCTAAATGTTTTTGCAGCTACAGCCAGTGGCGGCTCGTACATAGGGGCCACAGGGGCCGGGCCCCACTAAAAATTTGACTAATAATATGTAAATTTTTAAAGAAAAACCCTATATTAAATATCAAAATGTTTACATGCATGCCAAGATAACAGTTAACCGAAAAACAACGAGAAATATTTTCAAATATTTCCTGAAGTCTCTTCAAAACGATCCAGAGGGGCCCACATATTTTGGTCCGTTTACTCCTATATATTTACACCTAAAGCCAACCAACTCACGCGCCGCGCTTGTGAAGATTTTACTACGCTAGCAATAGCACGAAATTGGGGCCAGCGATGTCTGGCCCAAACAGCAATCGTAACTTATAAACAGACGTTAGCTGCGCCTGCGCCTGCCTTTTTTGGCTTAAGCGTGATCAATTGTACAGTTTAATTTGCTTTAATTTTGTGAGTTTGAGTTCGTTTTCAATTCGACAGTTTTAATTTGTTTTTCTATTTGAATAAGGTATTTCAACTTCAACTTAAAGTAAAGAAATAATTTGTTAAAGAATAATTTTGGTAAAACAAATATTTTGGTTTTCTATTTGAATAAGGAAACAAATTGGTTAGTAAGAAGTCTCTTCAAAACAATCCAGAGGGGCCCACATATTTTGGCCCGTTTACTCCTATATATTTACACCTAAAGCCAACCAACTCACGCGCCGCGCTTTGTGAAGATTTTACTGTGCTAGCAATAGCACGAAATTGGGGCCAGCGATGTCTGGCCCAAACAGCAATCGTAACTTATAAACAGACGTTAGCTGCGCCAGCCCGTGTGCAGCCTTAGAAAATTAGTTGTTATTCAGTTGATATTGGGTGATGTTGTGCATTCTTTTGTGAGACAGCAGTTTCTGCTTCTCAGCACATGTTTTTTCACAGCTGTGGTTGTTTATCAGTTATTGGTAACGTGATTTATTGTTATTTTGCTGCGCTTACCTCTTTGGCGAAGGAAAAAAGGTTAAAAGGTTAAGACTATTAGCATTGTGATTCAATCACGTTACATGCGTTTGAATTTAGGTCGCTGCAACTCTAGAAGAGCTGCAACTGATGCATCTGTTTCTCATTTGCAATTGCAATCATGTGTAACGGAAGCATGTGATACAATCACAGAGGAAGTTAAAGAAAACTTCGGATCTTTGGATAAATTTCGTTCATTTTCCATAGTGAATCCAGCTGAATTTGAGCTTTATAGAAACTCTTTTCCCGACAATTATGTTAAAGAAATTGCTTCGAATTACGCAATGCTTAATAAAGATAAACTGAAGTGTGAATTGTCCGTTTTGTATGCATATGATAATTTTAGTGGAATTTCCAATATTAGTGAGCTATTAAAATTCATAAATGAAAATGGACTTGATGAAATATTTTTGAAGTGTCTAAACTGCTTGAAATTGTTCTTGTGCCACCAATTTTAACTGCTGACTCAGAGAGAAGCTTCAGCACAATGAAGCGAATAAAAACAATTCTTCAAAACACCATGTTGCAAGACAGACTGAACAGCCTCGCTTGCCTGTCGATACATAAGGAGTATATTAGCAAAATCAGAGATTACAACAACAAAGTCATCAACATTTTTGCGCAGATAAAGGACCGAAGAGCTGACTACTTATACAAATAAAGGTTAGAGTTCAATATTGCATTTTTTGTTAAAAATTTATTTACCCCGCCTTTGAATTTAGGTAGTCTATGAATGGAACTTTTTGACATTTCAAAAATTGTTTTGCTGGCCCCACCATTAATGAAAGCCACGAGCCGCCACTGGCTACAGCGTATGTGTTTTCCAACTAATAGACATTTTCTATTGCGTGGGATAGGACATTACTGCATTTTGTAGATCCAAAAGTTGTAGCCTACTTGAAGGGCTACAAATAAATTAGTGGATTTTCAAAATTTATTTTTTAAATTCATTTCATTATGTCGAAAAAGCAAGAGGGCGTTGAGTAAAAAAGTAGGAGAGGCACTATTTGGAAACATTTTTTTTCAAAAGTTTTGTTATTCAGGAAGTAGCCCACATTGCATCGTAAGCACGGGAAGAAATTTACGCACATTTCCGAAGATTTTGTAATTTACTATTCTAAAATTTTAATCATGCAACTTCCTCAGTCGTAACAACAAACTTTAAAATACTTTTAGTTTAGTAAAAGTTTAGTAAAGATCATGAACTTTTCTAAAGCTGTTTTTTAATTTTTACAACTAAAAAATTGGGGTCGGCTTGCTTTTTTCTAATTGTGGGCTGAGCTTTTTGAAAAAAATTGTTATTACCAAGTCTTAAATTTGTAAATCTTGTTGCGTCAGGCTACATCTGCTTACAGTTTATTGCTAATTTATCAAAAACAGAAAATTGTATTTAGTCTGAAACCGACGGAATTTGAACTACCGGTAGGTGGTTTTTTCGAGCAGTTAGTTATTCATTCCAAATAGCATTTCATCCCCCATACATGTTGTATGAATAGCATTCATGTTGTTGTACTCAGCCCATGCAAACCAGGAATGTCGAGTTGGTCTATAAACATCCGACTCCGACTCGGGAAAAGTCAATTGCCGACAGACCGAACTGTTTTTGACTTAAAAAAAGTTTTTACTTTTATTTGCTTGCGTCAGGCATACATGTAGAGAAGAGAACAAGAAGTTACAAAATGAACAAAAAGACATGTGGCAAAACAATTGAAAATACTTAGTTTTGGATGTAGCGATGCGAAAACATGATGCTAAGGTTTCAAAATAGTAGTTGGTTGGTAAATAAAAACAGTGTAATACAATTCTACAAATTTAGCGTGAAGAAAAAAACCTTAACGATTCCAGATATTTTTAACATGTTCAGTTGTACACTGACACAAGACCTTAGATTTAAAAAAATACTGGGGACCTTAAACATTGAATCCGACCTAGCAGTTCCCTCTTTTGAATTACAGTAAAGTTGTCGTGACTACGAAACTCTAAGGTGCGGAAATTCCTTTCGAGACTAATCGATTCAAATTAGGGATGTCCAACTTTGTTTCATAATGGGCCAAATTTTAAAGTCTTCGCTTTAGAGCAGACTCTGATTTGTCGATTTTCGTCTCAAAAATCTACCAAGCAAACTCACAGAACTCAGTTTAAGAAACTTTGCGATACAAGTTTGAAAATATATCAAAAAAAGATTGGAAAGGCAGTGGGCCGCAGGTTGGACATCCCTGCTCTAAAGCAATTTCTCTAAGTACATTGGAAGTTACGAGAACCAACCAAGCAGTGTGATAGTGTGATACTGCCATTACTTTTTCAAGGTACACACGCTTTAATGAGCCATTTTATTAATTGAATTTAATTATTAGTAGCAAACTCAATTAATTATTTAAATATTTTGAACTTTTTTCTAACAGATAATCGGATACGAGCCGCAAGTTGAAAAAGTGGAAAACCATTTATTTAATAAGTTAAAACGCCTTAATCAATTTCTTTTCTACAAACCTAAATTCCAAACACATCAGTTTTTCCTGAAGCAAATCGAATTTTAGGGCAATCGTTTACTTCTAAACAGTTACATCAAAAAAGCAGAGCAAAAAACACTTAAAAAGCACCTCAAAGCCAAAGGCGTAAAGAAAAACTCGTCTTTGTTTTCCTCTATTGTGTCCCGTTCGTGGAGTACTGGGTTGGCTTTAAAACTCGTATCACGAACAAATTTTAAAATGCCACGTTAAATAAAACTAATTTCTTCCTCTGCTTTTAAAACCCCCACCTCTTGAACCACCACGAAATCCTCCACCGCCTCGAGAACCGCCTCTAAATCCACCCCCTCCTCTTCCTCCCCTAAACCCTCCACGATTTCCACCCCTAAATCCACCACCTCGTCCTCTTCCACCCCCTCGTCCAAACCCCTTTCCACGACCGGCTCCGCGCTTGACCACTTTACCCCTTGTCGGAGGGGCAATGAATTTGGAAAGTGGAAGTAGCTTCTGTGGGTCGATGAAAAACTTAGTATCGTCTGCGAACGAGGAAGCCTTCATATTGTCGCTCATTTTAACGGAAAAATAAAATTCTCTGATTTGTCCGAAAATTTCATCAACTTTTCCAATTTGGGATTTATTTTCGAGGTATACTGGAGCGTTGAAATAGGGTACCTAAATACAAAAAAGTATATGTTCAAAACCGATCACATGTTCAGACTTGTTATGTCTACAAATTCACGATCCAAGCTCTAATTTGTTTAGCTCAGGGTGGTCCAAACTGCGGCCCGCGGGCCATATGTGCCCCGCGATGTAATTTTCTGTGGCCTGCTGAACAATTTTACACAAGTCAAGTTTTGTCGATCATGAGCAGTGGCAACCTTCTATAACAAGGCATGGCGAGCATACGGGACAGAGTCTAGGGTTGCCATACCATCCGGAAATTTTTAAACATCCGAGACCGATTCCAAGTGAAGAACTTTTTTTTCTTAGAGAACACCATGATTCGGAACAATTTCTAGCCGGCCCAGGCCCGCAAACTTAAACAATTTTGAAAAGTGGCTCGCAAGAGTGAAGAACTTGGACCACCCTGGCTTAGCTTATAAAATCAAAATATAAGCAAGGGTTTTCAAACCCTTTGAAACAAAATTAAATGCTGATGCAATGAACAAATAAGCTAGCTCGTAGCTTTTTCGTTAGAGTATCTTCTTTTTAATTTCTGGCTTATAGAGTTTTTATTAGAGTTTTTATAATAGTATCTAATAACTAATGGCTTTCGTTACTATTCTGTAGAATCCTTATGAGGGTAAAATGCGTTGCTGAAAATGTTCCTTAACTTAATTTTAATTGTGATTGTTCAGGAGCGTAATCGAATGATTACGAGCCCAGCCTCAAATCGACACGGTTGTAATTCAAAACCTGCACGCATCACTCTTGTGTCTTTCGGTAAGACAAATAAGCAACTTTCATGTGCTTGACGGTCTTAGCTTTTCAATTTCAGTCGTATCTAAATAAAAAATAAAACAATCAAAATATAAAATTTTAATTTGGACAATAATAACTTGGCATCTCCAGAAGCATGTCGGATAACTGGTCGGTTGACTTAGGTACACCACATTTTACGTTTTCCAGTAATTTAGGAAAATACATATTTACAATTCTAAATCGTTTGGTTGCATTAGCAATGCTAGTTTTCATTACTAATATCAGCTTTGAAATTAATTGATAAATATTAATATTCAGCTTCTAAAAAACTGTGAAAACCACTTCTATTTTATGAAAAACACGAGTGTAAACGATGAAGGATTGCTAGTCAAGTAGGTGTGCCGCAGGCAAATCCAAAATTTAAAGGTTCTAGGTTAATTCCCCCCGAAAAATTCCCTCGCTGTAAGTTCTCTCGAACTCATGAAAATTTTCTTATTATAAGTGATTGGGCATTTGTTTGAAATTAAATTCAATGATTTTGACGTCGATTGAAAAACCCCCAAAAAAGTTATTACAAGAATTATAATATTGATTTACCCCCCCCCACCCCTACATCATTGCATTCGACCTTTCGTTTTTAATGATTGATCTTTTTTTAGAAGCCGATCTTTTATTTTAAATTCTAACCTTATTTACATAATACCCTGTAATATAGGTATGCCCGCTATGTTTAGGTGCAGCCCAGGTTAATTGAAAATTAAAATTTCTTATTCTAATGTTGCGGGGGGAGGGGGTAGTAAAATTATATTATGAGAATGTCGTATGTTAATTACGAACCATACTTCTTCGAAAGTACAAAAAATTGTTGAAAATTGAAACAAAAAAAAATATTTTAAGGACAACCTTTAATGCAGATTACGTGCTATATCTCTCAAAAATTGAAGAAACTTGTTTCCATTCCTATATTCTTCGACTTGTCTCTTCAGTCGTGCGTCTATTTCTTCGTAGTTTTTTTTCCTGCTCGGCCTGTCACCGCGTCGAAGATGAGCATTTTTAGTTTGGCTAATTCCTTTCTCTTTTTTGAGCGCTGTGCACAATTTCCATATGTGTGGATGCATGGATGTGACAGATGAGCGAAGAGCATTATGAAACCCTTTTACGGAATTATTTGATCTTAGAAGATTATTGAGAACACGGTACCGCATATATTTCAAAGCTGGATCGGGAAGAGTGGTGCTTCTCTTCTGCGCCTCTCATCCTCCCCTCACATAATCAGAGGATATTTATAGAGGTTAAAAAAATTTTTTGCAAAATTTTTTAGATTGAGAAGGTTGGCTGCAATGATTCTAAAATTTACATTTCAATTATCTTGGTTTTTTTCAATCAGAAACTACCATTGGTAGAACTTACAGCGGGGGAATTTTCCGGTCACCAATTTAAAAGTGTGCCATAATGAAAAAAAGTTTTAAAGCACTGTACCGAACAATGATAGTTTGCAGCTAGGCTGACTGTGAAAAAACGTTGTTTTATTAACGACATAATCTCGGTTTATCTTCTGCCCTCGCCACGCTGTTGTGTCCTGCAAGAGATTTTACGTCACTTTTGCGCTTGGAATAATCAACTACAATCGATATATAAAGCTGTTAAAAGTAGTTACTTGGTGCTGGTACCCACTTCTTTAAAATTTTAAGCCATATATTACCAACAAAATTTTTTATATTAAAAACTGCTATTAGATAAACCAATCAATTTTCTAGAATTCGAATGCTTAAAATCATCAATTTTCAAAGCAGCGTAAACTAATTTCGTTAGAAATGAAACATTTTTGCTTAGAATAACTTTCTTCACAATATATTACAATTTTGTAAAGATGGAGGGTTACATTTTCCTTTTTTTCTAGTTGATTTGACAAAGAACCCAAAAGTGTCGACTCACTTTTTCATTAGTACATTTACATACTAAATCTTCTTGGCAAGTATGCATCATTGTTCCTAATTCCACCACACTTTCTGGAGGACCAGTATTATATCCACCTCTACCACCACGAAAACTTCCACCACGACCGCCACGGTTACCACGAAACGGCATTATTATTTAAATTAAACAATCTAAAAAAATTTCTGACATTATACTGCAAAATACTGTCGATCTGAACTAAAATATATATTTGCTTAAATTAGATCTTAGCAATCAACAACAATGTACAGAAAAAATATATTCATTAGTTTACATTAACAGAGGTTTCTTTTTGTTGCAAGATGGCAACAAATGATAACTAAAATAGCTTATAATGCACTAATCAATTCACTAAAAATTTTTAATAAAATAAAAAATACTACAGTGTGATGTTGCCTTTGATTGTTGAAGCCTTTTTTGACTTGGTGGCAGATGTTATGCAAAACAGTGTATGTTGAGGGTTTACTTTTGAATCCATATTGATGAAAAATAACTGCAATATTTCCTGTTATTTATGGTAAAAGTACTTTCTCTAGTGCTTTGGCAATGGATAATAAAAGTGATATGGATCAGTAGCTGAGCCAATGTTGTGGTCCTTGTTTGGTTTTAAAATGGAAATGGTTGGGGCACCTTTCCCAAGATGTAATATTGTGTTAATATTTGGGGCAGTGTTGTACATATTTGTGAGGTATTTGATGGAAAGTGACCCTAAGTGTTTCAGGGGTGACTGGTAAATTCTAGCACTTTAAATTACACCATAGGTAAATTTTACCGCAGTTGTTTTTGGGTATTTGTTTTGTGTTTATGTAATTGTTTGTTTAGATGATTGTTAAAGTAATCATTTAGGGTGATTTGCTTTGTTTGAAAGTGTGATTATGTTGTTGAATAAACTTGCAGATATGCCTTGGCAAGTGAGTGCAATTTGTGCTATTTTGATTTTCTTTGAGGATGAAGAGTCTGTTGGCATCCAGTATTGCCTCAACAAGATGTTTGTTTGCCTCATGGACACCTTATGGGCATTTGTGGAATGGGGTCTTCAACATGATGTTTAAATAAAGTCTAATTGAATTTTTGATAATTTTGATATTGTTTGGGTGATTTTATTCATATGTACATGTGCTGGATATATCGAGTCCTCTTTTTTTTGAAGTATAAAATTGATAGGATCCTTGGATAATATACAACTCTACCCAATGGACCCTCAGTTAATATTAAGCCCTTGGATAATATCTAATTAATTTTAGGCTTGTAGCATAATGCAAGTTAATAAACTTTTGATAATGGATATATCATCTAGTTACCCCTTATTGGCCCATATTTATATATGTATTATCAAATTAGAGCTGGAGCTGGAGCTGATGTATAAAATTAATTGGCTCCGGAGCTGAAGCCTAGCCAAATAAGGCTGGCTCCCCAACCCTGGTTATAACACTATCAGAATGTTTAATGTCAGCACTCTTGTGATTCAATTTATTGCAACCATTTGGACAACAGTTAAGTTGCTTTCTAATTTTTAGTTAAGAATGTTAATGAGTCAAAAAACACGAATGTAGTTGGTTTGTAGAGGTAGGCATTTTTTCTTTCTTTAGGAAAACGCAGTGCAACTAGTGCAGTACATTTTTTAGATCATATAAAGCACAGCACAATAAGTGCAATGTATTTCAGAATTCATGTAAAGTGCAATGCAACTTGCGCAATCTCACTTTGAAACCATGTAAAGCAGAACACAATCAGTGCGGTGTGATTCTAAAATTTATATTAAGTGCAATGTAGATTGTTTTAAAAACTATATTAAACCATAACAAACCTTTTCAAATCATAAGTGCATCCTTATCAATTTTCCAATCAGCTACATTGAAAAACAACTGAAATTACGCTTTTACAAAATAAGACAAAAGCTTAGCACAACAAAGCGAGATTGATTTGTTTAATGTTTGATGCACAGTGCCATAATGTGCAAGTAATCTTTTTATTTTTCAGTGCACAGCACAATTAAGTTAAAAAATTGTGCAACTTACAATTTTTTTAACAAGAGCACAGTGAAAAGTGAACAACACTTCTAAAAAAATATGAAAGCACAACTCAATTTCTGCAATTGCACTTTGCACACCTTTGTTGATTTGTTTTATGCTAACAAATAACCTTGCTAATCTTGTCAACATTTGCTGCTATAATTCACTACATCCAAAAAAAAAACTCTCATACCTTGTCAGTAAAACAACTGAGCTATAAAATTAACCTAAGCTAGTCTAAAGTGGTATTACTACTGATTGTCTTTTGAGTGTACTACAATCTTATATATTGAATAGACAAAATAGAAATCAAGCTATCTTTAAGGAGCAGTGGTTATAGTATGGAACAAATGGAGTGGCCATATCTAAAAAAATCAAAAAAATTAAAGAACAGAAAAAGTTCTTTACTTTAAATACAAGCATTTTCTTGCAAAAAGAATCTTAAAAAATAACAATTCCTAAAAAGCCTATATTACCATATTTTTCAGACCATAAGGTGCACTTAAATCCATAAATTTTCTCAAAAATCAAACATGCACCTTATTATTCAGTGCGTCTTATGTATGGGTAAGGTTGTGTTTTATAACAAAGCTCTGAACCAATTTTATGTTGCAAACTGTGCTATTTATTTATATACCAGTAATTGTTATTTAGGTACAGGTTAACTAGGAGACTTACAGGTGTCTGATTTCCAAGATTGCTGTTCGTGCATTCAAAACCACAGCAATTGTTTTGTAAATAGACCATGGTGTTATATAATAAACTTATCAGACCATCATGTTACATAATAAGTTTGTTTGTTTGTTCATTTGTTTTAGTATTTCTTTTAAAATACAAAATAAAGTGACCTTTTGTTTCATTTGGTGCACCTTATAACCCAGTGCATATTTACATATGAAAATAAAAGCATTAGAGCCCTTTATTGATACTGCGCCTTATGGTCTGAAAAATATGGTAATATAGTTAATATGAAGACTTGGGTCTCAACTTAAAATTCTTATAATTTACTTAACTTAAAATTCTTATAGTTACTACACACACACATAATAAATTATGTGTGTGTATAAATTTAAAGTTAATTAATATTGCTAAAATTGTAGAAACCTGATGAGGGATGAAGTAAGCCGAAAACATTTGTCTTTATAAATAATTTTTAAAGTTTGTATAAAATGAAGAATGCTGAATCCATTATGGCTGCTTTTCTCAATTGTTGTCTGGTTGAAAAATTTCTTTACCAAGACCTTGATTTTTAAATTGTTTTTACTTCATATTAAATTAGTTTATTTAAAAAATTAGAAAACACCCAGTTTGCACATTTTAAACCAGTGATTGTCAAAATGTGGGTTGTAACATCAAATAGAATGGATCCTGTTTACTGTTTACCATTACTAACCTTGCAAGCTTTGAATATTTTATATAATTTAAAAGATAATGAATTAAAGTCAATGAATAGTGAACAAGAACTAATGAAATTGTTTAAAAAAATTTTTAAAACTGCCTGCTGCTTAAATTACTTTTTTAATTTTTAGAAACAGCTATTAATAAAAAATTTTGTAATTTAGCCCAGGTTGAAAAAGCTTTTTCTTTTACAGCTAATTTTGCCAAATTTTAACAGTTGCAGCTCTCTAGTGTTAGTTATAATATATCAGTGTGAACTTAATTGAATAATTTTTATATGTCTGCTTGAGCAATGACTTTTTCCTTAGTATCTCAAGGTTATCTTACAAGTTTAACTTTTTTAAAAATTGGGATTGCTTTTTAAAAGTCACCATAAGCGATTTTTTTTTTGATGAAACTAACTGGGATCCTTTCTCCAGCACCAGGATGAAATAAAAAAGAAACCAAGATGAATAGAATCTTTTCAAAAAGCAATAGTAACAACAAGGAGATCCAGGTTAGTTTCATGAAAAAAATTGCTTGCAGTGACTGGTATTTTTAAAATGTACAAGTCGGCATGGTCGACATGGTTGGGGTGGTCACTGGTCAACATAGTTGGTGTGGTCAACATGGTTGGCTAGATTGGCAAGGTTATTTGGGAATGTTTAAATTTTGTTGCCCCAACTGTATTTGTAGGCCTAATCTAAATTAATGTACAAACAAGAAATAATGAATTTTTCTCTGTTGAAAAAACTTATCAACTTAATAAGGTTTGCCAAACTAGCTGAACTAACCAACGTAGCCCAATCCTCACATATCAAAGCATGTTAACCTCACCAACTTCGTCCAGGCAAACCTTGCCTAATGACTATGCTTTTTATGTTTACTTACATTACAAATATAGTCAGTTTCAACAAAATTTAAATATCTTTTACAGTATAGCCAAACCAGCCAACTTCTCAAAAGTTAGTTAGTATAGCTATTTACATTAAAAATATAACCAGTTTCATCAATAAATATTTTATTCAACTAACCCAGTCAACCATGCCAACCATGTTGACCACACCAATCACACTGACCATATCAATCACGCCGAGCTGTACATTTTAGAAGAACCCACAGTGACTTCTTGAAAAGACCCTAAAAAGTTTGGAAACCCTTGGTTTAAACAAACCTGTTCTCACTATATATTAATTTGGATGTCTTATATTATTGGTGTCTTTGTATTATATGTCTTTTTAACCCTTCCGCTGTCAGCCCTTCCCAGTGGGAGAATTCAGGTCTTTTCAAGAAGTACCATAAGCAATTTTTTTTTGGTGAAACTAACCCGGAATGCACCCACAGCACCAGAATGGAATAGAAACCAAGAGAAAAAACTTTATCAAGAAGCAATAGTAATGACAGAGGGAATCCAGGTTAGTTTCACATACAAAAATTGCTTACAGTGACTTCTTGAAGAGACTGGAGAATTCTGCTGTGTCAGAAAATTTCTAAAAATTTAACGATTTTGAATGTAAATACATCTTTTTGTTTGAGCTAAGAATCTCATTCATCCACAACTCAAGAATTGCTCTTTTAATTTAAGTTTTCTTTAATGTAACAAAAATCATATGACATGATGGACAATGTACTAGAGAACTAGATTTTATATCATATGATATGATTGACAGTAAAGGGGTTAAAAACTTTTTTTTTATAAAATTAATCTTGTTTTCTTCCTTTCTCAATTATATTTCTTTTTCTTTTTTTATAAGTTTGTTAGCATTTGATTTTTTTCTTTTTCACAAGCTAGGAGATTTACATCTAAACGTTTATTTCATGTTTATACTTAAATGATCCAATAATCTTACCAAATCTTGCTGAAACAATGAAAGTCAATAACAAAATTTTAAGAACAAGTTTTCACATTTATAATGCCATTCCAAACATGAAAACACCAATATTTTATATCAACCATATTTAAAATATCAACATTTTCAATGCCATGGATGTAACTCACATTATCACTTACTATGCAGATCTGCACAAAATGCCCAATCACAAGTTTCACCTAACATTTATCTTAAAAACTGGTTGTGTTTGTCTTGTGCCAACTCAATCTTCCCTTTCCATTCATTAGCAAATAACGAACTTTCTGATCTTTTTAATGAAGGTTTCTTGTCAAAAATTTCCAGTGGCATTATTGTTTACCCAGTAGCTGACCATTTACCTATTTTTCAAACATCTGTTATCGGAAAATTATCCCCTTTCCAAAAAAATGTCATGCAATGTTTCAGTCCACAATATCTTCTTCAATTTCAAAGATCTGTCGAACAAGTTGATTTTACAACAGTCTTTCAAGAATCAGATCCTGATCAATCCTATGCGCAATTTCACAATTTAATGAACAATAAAGTTAAAAATTGTTTCACTTTAAAATGCTCCAAAAACAGACCAAACAGTTGTAAACGGTATGACAAAGAACTTGCAAAGTTACTACATAAAAAAGACAGATTATACAAACAATACATAACCACAGGCAGTTCAAACCTAAAAGCAAAATATCAGAAGTTAAGAAATCTATACTTTAACACAATCAATTACAAAAAAAAAAGAATATTTTAAACAAAAATTTACAAAGTTCAAAAACAATATCAAAAAAAGTTGGCAATGCATTAACTACTTAATTGGCAAAAACAAACAGCAAAGACCTGAAAAACTAGAACTAAATACTAATGACAAATCAATTACTGATCCTGTTCAAATCGCTAACATTTTCAATGACTGCTTCACAAACACACCTCAATTACTACTAAAAAATCTTCCACAAACAACTGTTAGTTATCAAAATTTTCTTGGTACGTCAAACCCTACATCAATGTTTTTCTATCCAACAACTGCTTTTGAATTATCTCGACTTATATCTGAAACTCCTTCAAAATTCAGTGCTGGTTGGGATGGTATACCTTCTATACTACTAAAATACTTACCTATTAATGCATTGTCAGCACTGAGTTATGTTTTTAATCTTTCCCTTTCCCAAGGCAAGTTTATTACATTTTTTAAACATGCAAAAGTAATTCCTATTTTCAAAAAAGGAAACACAAAAAATGCAGCAAACTATCGACCAATTAGCTTGCTATCCAATTTTTCAAAAATTCTTGAAAAAATTGTACACAGACATCTTTATTCGTTTTTCAATAACTCCAATCTTTTGTCCAATCACCAGTTTGGTTTTAGACAAGGGCACTCCACCTCGCATGTTATTACATTATTAACTGATAAAGTTACAACAGCCTTTGAAAACAAGCAATCAACTTTGGGGATTTTCTTAGATCTTTCTAAAGCCTTTGATACTATTGACCATAAAATCTTGCTTAACAAACTGTGCCATTATGGAGTAAGAGGCATACCTTTTTCTTGGTTTAAAAGTTATCTCACAGATATAACTCAACAAATTGAAGTCCTTGGCACTAAATCTACAAACATCAATAAACTGACCTCTTCTGTCCCCCAAGGCTCAATTCTGGGACCCATCCTGTTCATAATATATGTCAATGACTTTCCTAAATGCCTGAGATACAGCAGTTGTTTAGCCTTTGCAGACGATACAACTATATTAATTTCAGGAAAAAACCAAAAAAACTTGTATAACAATGCAAATGAAGAGCTTAATAACATCGACAACTGGTTAGTGACAAACAAGCTTTCCCTAAACATTGATAAAACAAAGTGCATGCACTTTAAAACCCTTAACACACCCACTCATAACTTAACATTGAAAATCAGAAACACTCCAATTCAAAAAATCTCATCCTTTAAACTATTAGGAGTTATTCTGGACGAACACTTGTCATGGAAAGATCACATTTTATCTCTTAAAAAAAAGTTACAAGCACTATTGGTGGTAACTATGAAAATCAAGCCATGTTTAAGTAAAGATTCTCTCCTAATTATATATCATTCTTTATTGATTAGTCACATACGATACTGCATAAACAATTGGTGTTTTGAAAACTCCACTCTAATTAGAAAACTGCAGAGTATATGTAACAGATTTTTAAAAATGACATTTAATCTACAACACAACAATGACGTCACAGAAGTTATGAAAGACGCTCAACTTCTTACAATAAATAATCTATACAACCTAGAAATAGCACAAATGATGTTTAAATATGAAAACAAACAACTTCCACCAGCATTTAATAACTTTTTCACACAAAAATCTTTAAAAATGAAAACCAGAAGCAACAGCCAAATAATATCAAACTGCTTCAGAACTAAAGGAAGTCAGCAATCTCTGAAATTTGTTGGACCTAAACTCTGGAGCAAAATACCTTCAGAGATCAAGCACAGCCATTCAAGCAACACCTTCAGAAAAAAACTCACTCAACACTTGGCATGATTTCCAAATTCTTTGTTAAACTAATGCAAATAGTTTAGTATTAGTACCAAACCTACTCTACAATAGAATAACCAACTTTAATCTAGACTACAATTACTGGTAATCTGCTTGATTAGAACGAATATTATTATTGTTAATATTATTATTATTATTAGTATTTTTTTTTTTTGGCCGTTGAGCCTTGTCTGGCCTTGTCTTTGTTATTTTTCAGAACACGGGACTTCTATCTGGAGAAACTGCGTCTAATGGAGAAGACTAGACTTGTGGCTACCATCTCAACAGAAAATGTTCAAACAATTCTTTTATGTGTGTGTGTATTTTTTTTTTTTTTCTTTCGTACCATGTCTCCATGAAATGGTCCTTTTTGACCCGTGACAAGATTTCTTTCGGTGGGTTTGTTTGCCTGTCTGACCCTTTTTGGTCAAAGGCTTGTTGTGCTTCCCACCATATTTTTGCCGCCAACGCAACAATGCCTCAAATACATGGTACGTCTTGCTTTGTCGCGCTTTTCTTTTTTGTCTCCTAGTATGTTTTTCCCTATCTTATAATTCTATTTGTTCTATGTATTTATCTGCTTTTCTATGTAAGGTGTTGCAACCATGCACCATTCTTATAACTACTATATCAAATATTACTGTCTGCATGCTATAACGTTTAACGTTTTGTTGCTTCTTCCTTTTTCTTCTTCTGCTATAGTCCTATATGTTTGTTTATTTCTTTCTGTTTTTCTTGTGGCAGAGCAGAAATAAAAGATACTGATACTGAACCTGGGCCAAGCACAAACAAAAGGTTTGGGAAACCAAACAAATGCTCTTTACCCTTAAATTAAAAATTAAAGTGTGTTTTTTTCTTTAAATAATTAATTCTAATATATTGCTGTAACTACACAGCTACCATAAAACGGAGTAACTTTAACTGGTTGGGCAAATGGGATACTATTTGACTTGTAGTTTATTAGCATTCTTCATACTACTCTATCAAATATTACTGTGTGCATGCTATAACATTTAACGTTTTGTTGCTTCTTCCTTTTTCTTCTTCTGCTATAGTCCTATATGTTTGTTTATTTCTTCTGTTTTTATTGTGGCAGAGCAAAAATAAAAGATATTGATACTGTAGTAAAAAAAAACATAGCTGGAAAAAGCTGTCCAGTTTCTATGTAAACCCTCTGCTCCCTTTCAAAAAACAGAGAGTTACAAATCTTCTCAAAAAACTAAAAGTTATATTTTTGAACTCTTGCAATACTTTTAAAATAAAAACAGTGACTAAAGTTACCCAAAATGTTTACTTTATTCTTATATTGGTTTTTAATGTGTGATCAAAGTTACCCCAAAGCATGAGATAACTTTGATTAGCAGTTTGTTTAAAAGCATTCAAACACAAAGCTTTTACTACATCATCAAAATATTTCATTCAATGGCTCAGAGGATGAGTGTTATACTCAACATGAAGAGTTTTTTTATTGACAATGTCAGGTTATTAAAAGTTAAAAATCTCAAAAATTAATGAAAGTTACCTTGTTTTATGGTATGTTGCTGACTTAACATTAGTCTGGTTTTATCAATAAAAATGAGGTCTATGTAAGAGCAGACTGTAACTGTTGTTTGTCAGTGAAACTAACCTGGAATCTCCTTTACAGCACTGGGAAACAATAAAAAACAAACCAAGAGAAAAGAATCTTTCAAATGACAAAACCACAGGGAGATACCTGGTAAGTTTCACTAACAAAAATCGTCAGGGTCACTTGTTTAAAGTGATCCAAACACCATTTTATCTTATTTTAGTTTAGTTTAGTTTTCTTCTATTTCTGCTCTGCTACATAGTAATAGCACAACTATAATTATCATTTTGACCTTTAATTTAAATTGAAAAATTTTTAATCCATACTTTATTTTAAAAGGCAAAATTGGTTTTTGTTCTTTTGGCATACAGGAGTACCCAAAAGAATAAAAATATATTAGTCTAATTTTTTATTTCAGGGAAGCCAATCTAGTATGGCTGGTTGCACCTGTTTCACAGTTGAATCTAACGACATAATACCTGATAACATTTTTAATTGTTTAGATAGAAGTGACACCAACAAACCTTTAATAGTGAATGAATACTGATACTGAACCTCAAAAAATCAGTAACATTTCAACAAATCTACTGTCAATATCAGTAAATAATGCAGAAAGTACGATAGAATTATAAAATTAAAAAAGTTATTAAATCACCATTCACGTTTAAGCGCACTTGAGAATTTGGAAAAATTTATTAATTTAAGCAAGAATTGCACAGTTACCCAAAGCAGCGATCTAGTGGCGCTGGCCAAAAAACAACAATTAGAAATCTTCGAACATTGCCAATTGCCAATGCCCATGCTTTTTCTTGTAGGTGCTGCCAAGTTCATATTTCAATTTCTTTAAAAATGAAAACCAGTGCTGGCCTTTAAAAAATACATTGCAGAAACTCAGTGGCGTACGCAGAAAATTTTCGAGGGGGGCCAAAGTTTCTTCACAATCGTGTGACGTCACAAATCAACTTGGGGAGTGCCGAAGGCACGGTCATTATGGGTGGTCCTGAGGCATGCCCCGAAAAAATTTTGCAAAATTACATCTAAAAATACGCATTTTCGTACCGGTCAAATCGGAAGCTTCTTGAAAACCAAAAAAGCGTTCGCACAGTGGTGGATATTCAAATTCAGAGACCCGAAGCAAGAATTTTGAAAAATTGATGTTTTTTCGCTATTTTTCTCTCAAAATCATGGCGATCCCTAAAAAAAAAAAAAAAGGTCTTCACCTTGAATCAATCTTCTATTTACCACTTTTCCTCCCAACTACATAATAATCTCTAAAAATAACATCTGCAGCAAACTTAAACTATAAGTGCTATTTTCGAGGGGGGCCCCAAAAAAAACGGGGGCCCGCGGCAACTGCCTCATTCGCCTCACCCAATATCCATCATTGCTTTTGCATATGCTTCAAAATCCAGGGAAACTCCGGATACTTGCGAAAAACCAGCTTTGCTTTTGCCAAAACTGCAAGAGTCTTGCGTTGTAAAAAAGCACATGTAGAAAAGTTCTTGTACTGTTGGCTTGAATATAAAGAAAGATTGTTGTTTTAATAATAATAAAAAGAAGATCTGTAAAAGTTTGTGAAATTTACATGTAGCTACTGTATATATAAACCTTCTAACCGCTACAGATCAACTGTCAAAAGCTTTAGATAAATCTAAAAAAGTACAACAGCTGTAAAGACCGTTATCAACATTTTTGATTAAAATATCATACATGTTAAGTTACTGCGTAAATAGTAGAAGAATTTTATCGAAAACCGAATTGATAATCACTTAGTAAATAAATTTTGTCAATAAAATGTAGAATTCTACACTGAATAATTTTTTCAAAAATTTTGTCAAACTGTGAAAGCAGAGAGATTGGTCGGTAGTTTGATACATTTGTTACACGTCTTTTTTTAAAAATAGGGATTATCTTAGCGATCTTTAAAACATTTGGGAAATTTACCTTCAAGTAAACATCGATTAAACAATTTGCTGAGAATGGGTGCAATTATAACACTGCTTGTTTTGATAATATATACAGAGTTAATATTGAATTAAAAAATATACAGGAGCACCTTTTTTGACCCCTTCAAATTGTCCCTGCTTTTTTGAAATAAGAAAAGTGCTAGTGGGCAGATACAGATGCCTTAAGTTAGATTTGCCCCTAAAATTTTAAAAACTCAATAAAAATGTCAGATCGATTAAAGTAAAGATTTTTATTTTTCTTTTTGTCTTACCTGAAATTTAGGATGAAAACCAGGGTTGTGGAAACAGAGTCCGAGTCGGAATATTTTATCCGAATCCGGCTCCTGATATTCATATTTTCAAACAGAACACTTCTCTTTAGGGACAAAAACTAAGAAATCCGTGACAGATGCAAACTGAAAACTTTTTTGGTCACTTTAATTTTAGGCAAATCGTATTTTGCATAATGCTGTTGTTCTTATTGGGGAGTCAGAATCGGAGTCGGAAATCGGAGTTGGAAGTCGGAGTCGGAGTCAGATTTTGAATCTTTCGATTCCGCAACCTTGTTGAAAACCAAGATTTTGGACGCTGATAAAAGATGATGACTTTTTTTTTAATCGTCACTAGATTTTTTCACTGAAAACGTTCGCGATACGAAGCCGCAACTCTGTTAAACTTTTTTTTCTAAAATTAAGAGACCCTTTTAAAAAGAAAGGGTACCTTTTTTACACGTGCTTTTTTTGTCCTTCCCCCTGACAAAATGAACATAAATTAATAATACTCATCATAACTAAGCCCCATCTCTTTCACTGTTCGCCCTTACCTACCTTTCAGGCTTTGAGATTCTGCAAAATTTGAAAGGTGATGAATAAATTCGGTGAATAATGAATGAGAAGCACTAAGCCTGCGATCTAAAATCTATGCCTTTTATTTGAAATTATCAGCTTAGCAAAAGTTTTTCATCCAAATATTTTTTAATGTGAGCATTTAAACTGGCGTGCTGTCGTCAATTAAAGTTGATAGATTAACATTCAACTAGGATCTTACACTACACAGTTATAATGCTACATACCAGGTAGTTTAATTTATTTACATAAATTTTTGCACTGCAAAAGAAAGTGCTTTAGGAAGTAATATGTGGAATTTTAAAAAATTTAAAACTTACATTTCTAATTAAAGAAGTTGTGCAGGAATACTGTAGTTTTGGTCATAATGTATCAGATCTTTTTGTACAAATTTTAAAATTCAGATTGGGCTTATGGTAAGTATTTTGATTTACTAATTGTTGATTGATCTCCATAGTTGATTAAGAGTCTCTGTAAATCTTACAGAGATTTTATCTTTTACATATGCACACATGAAAGTTTTTCAAACTTTTAGTATTATGCAATTTCAATTTATAACATTATAAAGTTTGTGTTGTTTTATCTTTTACATATGAATATCATACTTAACAACAGAATGTTTGTTGCATTTAAGATGTAAGAAGTGTTCTGGTGAAAATTTTAGTTGCTGTGTTAACAGTTAAATCTTGTAAATAGATATAGTCATGTCAGCCTAACAAATGCTAGAGGGCAATACAGTTTTGCTCAAATTTTATTGACGTTAGCCCAAATAATAATTTTCCAGTGCTTTGCAAATATGAGAATAAATTTTGTCCCAAATTTAAGGTGAAGACCAAATAATAAAAAGAAGTTATCATCTTGAAACTTTGTCTAATTTCTTTATTTTTGTTTCAAAAAACAAGTAAAGACTAAAAAAAGTCATCCGTTTGAAACTTTTTCAGTTCCTCTGTTTTTATTGCAAAACATAATTAAAGACTAAACCAAAAGTCATTACTTTAAAACTGTGTCCAATTCTTCCATATTTGTACAAAAAAAACAAGTGGAGACTAAAAAGGTTTTCACCTCAAATCTTAATCATTTTTTTGCATTAAGAAACTGTGTCCTGTAGGAGTACTTCATTTTCTGCACATAAAAAAATTTGTTTTGCCCAAATATTTCCTGGCACTGCTTGAAAAATCCTGAGTTTGCCTTAATATTTTCTGGTTGCTGCTGAAAAATTTTGACTTTTCTTAAATTTTTGCGTCTTGTGAGCAGGGGTGGAGAGTAGAAGTAAGGAGAAAAAGGAGTTGGAGTTTTTCCAAGTAGTAGAAGTAACAAAAAATATTCAGTACTCTTTACTCCTCTATTGCATTATTGCTTTGCCATTGTGTCTGGAATTTTTAGAACATTGTAATTGAAAAACAGACTGATTCCAAGTGAAAAACTTTTTTTTGAGAAGCCATGATTTTTTCAAGAAAATGGAAAAATTTGAAATTGATTCCAAGTGAAGACCTTTTTTTTTTTGAGAACTCCATGATTTTGTTATGAAAATTGAAAAATCTGAGACTGATTCTAAGCCAGTGCTCTTCAACCTTTTTATTATTGTGGAACCCCTGAAGCACTTGTCACGGAACTCCCATTAGCAAAAAGTTAAAAAAACACAAGTTACATGTAAAAAAAGCAAATATTTTATTATTAGAGACTTCAACAAACTAGCAGTCATTACAGAAGTTGAAAAGCAAGAAATTTAATGACTTGGTTGTTCTTGAATTTTTACAATCTTCGTAAATCGTGGCTGCTCGTTGCTCAGTGCATTCCTCATATACATATCTACACTTCAAACAACTTCTGTTTTTGTTGTTAATAGTGGTTAAAACAGAAAATGCTGTTTTACACAAACAAGTATTGGGAAATTAACACAGAAGTTTCAGTGCTTCCTTTGCAATTGCTGTTCCCTCTTTGCACAGAAAAATCCAAAAATATTCCTTTCCATTTTTTCAAAGATTTCCTCCAAATTCATATCATTACAGATGTTTAGAAGTTCTTGTTCTGACAAAGTGAAAATAAAAGGATTAACTACCCATTTCAAAAAAGAAAAAGCCTCAGAGTCTTCTTTAAGAAAATACCGATTAAAATTTTTCTTCAATAGCTTCAAATATTCCAACACCAATTCTTTTATTTCAGCTGTATCCTTAACTTTGGAGTCCTCACTCAGAAATTTATTAAAAAACTAAAAAGGAGAAAAGTCATTTTTTGGCACTGTATTGGCCTAGCAGTAAATTTGTCTTTTAAAGGCATCAATTTTTCCAACTTGGGAAAATATATTTGAACTTTTCCCTTGAAGATTGGTGTTGAGTATGGACAACACACTGAAGCCAGATATGCCAATTTAGAAACCCATTCATGGTCAAGAAAATTTGTTGCATATTCATGATTTTTCTCTGCAAAAAAAACTGATATTTCCCGTCTTAATTTAAACACATGATTCAAAACTTTGCCACGAGAGAGCCAGCACACCTCTGTATGTAGCAGAACAGTGACATTTTCAGAATCCATTTCTTCACACAGTTTTTGAAAAACTCTAGCAGATTTGCCTTTACCACACATTTTATGTAATTCACAGTTTTCACAACAATATCCAAAACACTTTCTAGTTCCGTTTTTCTCTGCTTATTAGAACTAAGTGGTTTTACAGCCAGAGCTTCACAATGAATATTGCAATGTTTTAATGTACAGTTTGTAGCAACTGCCTTGACATGAGCACCAACTCCTGAAAAGTGTCCATTTATCACAGCTGCTCCATCTGTAGTTAGAGAACAACATTTTTCCCATGGTATTTGCTTTTCAGTCATAAATTCGTTGAGTTTACTTGTTCGGCACTTGTGTTCACTTCCAAGTCTAGGCAGCACAAATATTTCTCAATATAGATAAAATAATTGAGAAAAACTTGTGTAAATTGGCTATTACTGTGGCTATCGCAGTGAGTGGTCATGGCAGAGTCAACTTAAAGGCTTTTGCAAGATGCAGCCACCTTAAAATTAAGATTTTGAACTCTAGGTTTATTAAAAAGAGTTGACATTGGCCAAAAAATTGATCGAACCAAAATAACAGATTAGCAAAATAAAACCTTTCCAAGATATTGGTCTGTCCTGTGTAAACTGAAATTCTATCATGTCAACCAAAGTTTTAAATGGCAGCATGACTACCAAAATTTGCTTTTGATGGCAGTGCCCTTTTTTTAAATTTTGCCCCCCCCCCTGGCAAAAAACATCCAGCACCCCTGGCTGCAGCTCTACTGTAGTCTGTTATTCTATCTCGATTCATTGTCTACTTAACTACAGCATCATGCATAGCCGTGATGCAACAATAACATTTATTCGTTTTGAATAACGTTCTTGTTAATATCACAACAATGAACATCAAGTTGCACCGTTAAGCAACAACTATCAATATTTTCGACTATAAACTGCACTCAACCTCTTATTTAACTAACTGGCCTTCTTGGAGTTTGAATGTGGCATGGTGATGGTGATCTAAAGAAACAATTTAATAATGACACATCAACGTACGGAAGCAAGAAATCATTTTCCTTACAAAACAAGGAACCCTAGTGGAATTCTCAAAACTCACAGAACCCCTTTAAATGCTTTGTGGAACTTCTGTTGAAGAGCACTGTTCTAAGTGGAGAAGCTTTAAAAAAATTACTTTGGAGTAAGAGTAGGATTAAGAAAAAACATTTTACTCTGGAGTAAGAATAGAAATTGGAGTAGGAGTCACCACTACTCCCTAGCCCTGCTTGGGAGTGGCAATTGTTTCCCTGCCCTTCAGCTAATTAGGGCTATAATTATTTGCAGTACTTTATTATGTTGTGTTTTTTGTTATCTATTTGACTACTGACATCTATAAAAAATCTAATAGCTTTTTAAATACAGTACAAGATAATACTTGTATATATATGTCAAATTTTTTATGTCTTTGTAATAAAACTAACCAAATGCCATGTGATTCAATACAAAAAAATGCTGACTGTTCAATTGAAGAGTTATTTTAATAAAACTGAATTACATAATGCAACACATTATCTATCTAATGCTTTTTGTATGCCGACAAATAAAGCATTGAATACACCATTTTTAAAATGAAGGAAAATTTATGAAATTGATTAGTTATTTTGACCATAAATACAATGCGTATGTTGCCACATTAACAGAATGTTTCCAAAATTTTTGTTGAAGTAGCTATAAACTATGTTCCATAAAAAATAAGATTTTATATCTCTGTACATTGTTTTGCATTGCATCGCATTGCATTTTGCAATTATCTTTGTGCATTCTTTTACAGTGTTGATGCCATTTTGAACATTTTTATAACAGCTGTATTTTCCTGATGAATAAGAAAATGACAAATATTGATGACTGCACTGAAATAATCTTTTTAAAACCTCTTTCATGTTTAATTTTTCTCTTCTTGGAAACAAAATGCATTTTATAAAATAAATGTTAGTTGTTAAAATATAATAATTTTCTAAAAAATCAAATTAAACCTGAGTACAATCATATAGCCCTCTTCCAATTGCAATTTAACAAATGTGCATCACAACAACAACAAACAACAACAACAATGATCCAGTTTTATATTGTTTAAATTTCCCCAGTGAATGAGGTGGCTAAATGTATCTTACTACTTTAGCAACTCTTCCAGCACCTTCTCTATCTACGCTGTTCTGCTACATCTTCCTTCCTTAAACCAATCCTTTTGATGTTTCATTCAACTTGTTTCCTCCATTTCATCTTCAGTTTACCCTGTTTACATTTTCCATCCACTTCATGTACCATTGCCTTTATCAAAACATTTTTCTTAGGTCATCTTAAACACATGACCATACCACCTCATGTCATTTACCTTTGCTAGCTTATTTGCTGCTTCCTTCAATCCCAACATGTTTATCAGCTTTTCTGTATTCCTCTTGTCCATACTGCACATTGCCCTCACCATAGATCTTTTTTGCTCTTCTCAAAATAGCTACTTCGTTTTCTCTCAAACACATGTTTCACTTCCATACAACATAACTGATTTTCATAACTTTTAGATACCTTTCCTTTCATCTGCAAGGAGAATTTCTTCTGAACAGTATCTCTCCACACTCTCTAATTTTCTTTCATCCCAATCTTGTTCTTGCAGTCAATGTGGCTTCACATCAGTGGTGTGCAGTGACCTCTGAGACTAGTCATGCAATTGGCGTGCCAAAACCAGGTCATGAAATTGGGTATTTTATGGATAGTCAATGTGTAAGACATGCATTGTATTTCTGGTAGGAAAAGAATTCTGTGTGAAATCCTAATTTTTAGTGCTAATATCATGGTGTTCAAGAACCATTTTTGTCCTGGATTCAAGGTGATCTCTAAACAAAAAAAGGTCATTGCTTGAAATTGTTTCCTGGTAATGCATTTTTTGCCTAGAAATGCTGTGTTCTCCAAAAAAAAAAAAAAAAAAAGGTTATCACTTGGAATCGTTCCTTGGCAATGTACTTTTCGTCCTGCAAATGCAGTCATCTCTAAAAAAAGGTCTCCACTTTCAATTTCTCTTAACTTTTATCTTTTTCATCCTGAAATTGCAGCATTCCCTAAAAAAAAAGGTCTTCACCCCAGATAAGCCTCAAATTTCCCTAATTTCATTCCAAATCAATACCATTTTCCATTCAATTAATAAATATATGCCTCATTGCACGAACGTTTGTCATGCAATCCCTAAAAATTTGGTCATGCAACACATGACTTGTATGCCCTGACCACACGCCACTGCTTCACTTCTTCCACTAGTTATCAACCTATCACCAAGATAGCAAAATTCTTTACAGTTCCCACTTCATCACACATTACCTCCTGTTGCACTTCTACATTTCATGATTCATTTTTAGTTTTTTGCCGTCCAATGCACTTTTCCACTTTAGAAATCTTTCTTTCAAATCTTTTTTTGTTTCACTCATCGGTACCAAAACATTTGCATACAAAACCTTTTTGCATTTTCTGTCACAACATCCACCACAATTGCAAACAGCAAAGGCAACAAAACAGATCCCTGATGTACACCAATCACTATAAAAAATTCTGAGAATTCAGATCTAACTTTAACCTTTGTCTTTGAACTCTCATATAGATTCCTCACTGCTTTCACCAAGATCTCTGGTATTCCTTTCTTCCTCAGTGCCCATTGCATTACTCTTCTTGAAACTCTATCAAAGTCATAATTACTCTTCTCTAAATCCACAAAACACATGTACAATCCTCCTCTGTATTCCTCATGCATTGTTCTCACTATAAAAACAGCATCTGTTGTGTCTCTTCCTGGCATAAAACCAAATTACATATTTTTCACCAACACCAATGCTCTTATCTTTTTCTCCCATACTCTTTGAATGATCTTTATTCCCTGTTCCAATAACTTCACTCCTCTATAAGCTTTGCAGTTTGTCACATCTCCTTTTCCCTTGTAGATTGGCATCATCACACTAGTCTTCCAATCTTCTGGCATTTCTTTTCCATCAAGTACTCTGACAAAGTTTGATCATCACATCAATTCTAACTTTTCCACTTGCATTTATCATTTCTATGCTCACCTCTGAAAGTACAGATGCTTTCACTAATTTCATTTTTTTTATTGCATTTGGTATTTCCTCCAAGGAAACTTCTTTTACTAGACCTTCCACTATACCAATCTTAGTCTTTGGTCCCCATGCATTCTCCTTATCGTCTTTTCCATATGTTCTTTCCATACTCTCTTTCAATCTTTCTTGCTGAAAGCAAGTGTGCTATTTATTTCTCTGAAACATCATCCACTGTTTACATCTTGCCCTTTTTCAAAAGCTTCACAAGCTTAAACACATTGTATGGTTTATCACATAATTCATTCCATCTGTTGCTCAGCCTCTCTCCTCATTGTTCTACTGATAATTTTTCTTGTTTGATTTCTCTCTCTTTTCTAGTTATTGTTATTCTCTTCTGATTGAGCCTTGCACATCTGTCTAAATGTTTTTTTTCTCTTCATTGCTTCTTGCTCTTCCTCATTCCACCACCATGTCTATCACTGCACCCTCCTTCATTTTCTCTTTCCACAAAGTTTTTTATATCCTCGTACTGACAATCACAGTGGCACACATATTTCTATACAATGTTACTTTGTTGAAAAGTGGGAAGAACGTCCTTGTGTATTACAGGTAAAACTTGTTTAGTAGAAAAGGCCTAAAATATACTATTGCTATTGTATAGCTTATAACTTTAACCACATAGTTTAAACATTTGTGGTCTCAACAGTAATTGCTGCAAAATGTTTTAAAAAGCTCTAAAAAGTAAAACAGCATCATAATTTCAAAAAACAGATATTCATTTCATAAAAGAATCTTGTTACTTTGTAAAATATGTCAAAAAACAGTTTTAAGGTTTCTAGTAAAGCTAAATAGCAGCCAAATGGGGTGAAAAAACAGTTTTTTGCCATTAACTAAAATTTCTTTGGTTATACATAAAAATTTTTCAAGAAGAAAAGTATAAACTTGATGCTTTTGATTATTTTAAGACTAGTTTGACCTTTTCAGCATCTTTATATCAAAAGTTATGACAATGTTGAAAAAATTGACCTTTTTGTAACCTTTTTGACCTCATTACATGGCCAACAGTGGGGGCAACCAATCAAAACTGCATTAAAACATGGTTTTAGGTGTTTTTGCAAGATTTTAAAAGTACCACTTTTTTAATTTCAAAGAAAAATTTTTTAGGCCCTCCCTAATCTATAAGATTTGTGTGAAAGTTTAATGGTACAAAGCAAAGCAATTTTTTAAAATCATGGCTGTAATATATCAGAGATAGGTAGGCTACTGCTAATTCAGGGCACACTTTTAATAGTTGGCATTGTGATTTTTCTCTTTTAAAATAATATTTTATAATTTTTGACTCCAGTTCAAAGAATATTTATGACTAAATTATTATTTTATAACTGTGCTATTAATTCAAGTTTTAAAAAAAAATTATTAATTTTTGCAGATTAGATTGTTTACCAAATAATGGATCAAAAGATGTTGTATGATAAATTTAGATCAAGATCTCCAAGAGATGATGTAAATGATCATTTTGGACCAAGAATGAACATGAGGTATTATTTTGTTAAGTTTTGGTTTTTATGGATAAGTGATTAAATTTTTGTGGAGGTATTGTTTTATAACTAATCTTTGTTTTAAGCTGTTAGCAAATTAAATATGAATTAAAAGAATTTATATATCTTGATATAAAGCAAAGAATTTAATAATCAAAATAATTTTCTTTAATGTGAAAAATCAAAACCAAGTTCTGTAGTAAGTTTTAATGGTAACATTTAAAAAAATTTTTATTAGTGGTACAACTTCCTAAATTTATATTTCTTTAATGTAAACAAGATAAAAATATATTTTAGTGCAGCCTTTTTAGTATGCCTAATGACATAAAAAAATTTAAAAAAAGTAAATCCTTACAGAGGTTTAAACTGTAAAAAGTAATGTAATGGTTTTCATAAAGAATAAGTTAACAAAGTATTGATATAAGTACTTTATTATATTTGAATAGTTGATTAATATTACAAAACTCTTAAGTCCTTTTTCAAAATTGGATCATCTCTGTAAAAGAACAAGAACATTTTTGGAATTTAAACGTCTTAAAAGGAACATCTTTGTGAAAAAGCCAAAGAAAACAATCAAGACAAATAGCTTTAAATGATGATTGCTGCAGTTCTGTGGAGTCAGAATTTTACTTAAAATTGTACATTGTCAGAAGTTTAAATGGAGTATAAAACCTGAATCAAATGTCCAAAGCCTGAGTCTTTTTCCCAAAATCATGAAGTCAATTCTTAAAATCTTCTGATTTTGTTGTATTTTTTTTTAATATTCATTTTGCAATAGATACAGTGCTAATTTAACTGTAACTTTGATAATTGCAAGTGTTTTAAAAAAGCAAATTTTATTTGTTTTGTTATTTAAAGTAGAACTCTTGTGTCATTCTAATAAATCTATAGCCAATTGTTGAGTTCCATCTTGTAAAATGAACCATAACTTAAAAAAACTGTATCTAAATTTTTGTTAATAGGATTATACGGTATGTTTGGCTTATTAGTAAAATTTATTATGTTGTGCAATTAAATCGTTGCATCATTAGGACAAAGAACTATTTTTTTAAATAAAAGTATTAAAGTACCAATAATTTTATTTATATATAACTCTTTGTTAATATTTTCTTTGTTACTTTAATTAACATTTCTTCTGAAATCTGCAGAAAATTAATGATAAAGAATTAATATATTAAAATTTTACTCTACCAAAACACTGGACTATAAAATGTATTTGCTTTGTTTTGGATTTAATGTAATATCTTTGATTAGTGAGATTCATAATCTTTTGATGAGGATTATATGTAGATTATTGAGTGAAATTATTGTAAGTTTTTTTGCTCAAAATGATTTGCAGTTTAAAGTCCCAACTTCAATTTGTAGACATATAAAAAATATATACCAAAAACCCATTTTAAAGTTTGAAACAATATAGCACTCATAACATCAATTAATTTTAACAGCACAGGTTAACAACTTAGATAGAAATATAGAATAGACAGATAGTAAAAAGTTCGAGTTTGATAAACTTTTAATTATTTAATGGTTTATATTTGAATTCAGGTAAGTTTTACTGTTTCAGTATATTTATGCTTAAAAGTAGTGTTGAATATTTAAGTATTTATATTTTAGATATCGTGATGGGCCTGATGATTCTTACCGAAAGCGATCTCCTCGAGATGACTATAAATCATGGGAGTCTAATGCAAACTGGTCCAAAAAAAGCTTACAACATTATTCACAAACCTCAAATCAATATGCTCCATCTGACCAAGTTAGCTATGGCAGTAGAAGATCACCGCCCAGAGATTATCGTTCCAATACAAGAGCTTGGCCATCATCATCTAATGAAGGATATATGTATGATCCTGATATTCATTGCAAGTATCCTGATAATGCTGAAAAATTTTCTCCTAATAGAAATCGAGGAAGATCACCATTTCGACACCGCAGTCCTTTTTCATATTCTAATAGTCAAACACAAATGCATCATTCTCATTCTAGATCTCGCAGTCCTATTTTTACTAGAAGACACAGTCGATCTCGTTCACCTCGTTATGAGAGCACTGCTAAAAGATCTTTACTTGCAGAAGATTTATTTTCTTCAATTTATTCATCTGGTGATGATGTTCCTACTTCTGTTGGTTCTCATACCTATTCAGACTTGAAAGAAAAACAACCTATTGAAGCAGTCGATAGGCTTCAAAAATCATATAAATATGAGAAAGGTGAAAGTAGTTTAAGGTATTCAAGGCCAAAAAATCGGGGATATTCTGATGAAGATGAAGCACATTTGTATGGTGGTGATTCTAATTTTAATCATTATGCAAAAGAAAAAACAATTAGTCGAAACAAGATATCACCACGAGAAGAAACTAGATCTCCTTCTAATGAGAAGCAAGCTGTTACTCCTGGAGGATTTGATACAAATGCTTTAAAGAATGTTTTAAAAGCTATTGGATTTGATTTTGAGTTATCAGCTCAAAGTTTGCAGAAATCAGCAATAACTGATACAATCAAGAAAAATGCAACTTCAGAAAGAAAATCTTTGTCTAATGTTTCAAATCATGATGCTAAAAAAATTCAATCGGTTGTTGAAGCATCAAGCACACCTGCAACTCCACAAGTTTCAGAGCAAACTCAAGCTGTCTTTCAAAATCCTTTTCAACAAGGTGCTCAAGCATTAATTTCTGCTGCTTCGTATATTCCTTCTGGTGTTGATTCTAATTTTGTTTACAACCAAGGTGGCTTGCAAATTCCCACAAATTTTGCTGCTCCACAAATAATTTATCAGCCAGGTTTAGCACAAAGTGCAGTAATGCCAATAGTCCAATCTTCTACAGCTGTTGTAAATGAACGTCCGAATCTGAAGGTAATACCCACTGTATCTATAACACCTCTTGAAGCAAAGGAAGCAGCATCTGTCAAACCAACTAAAACATTAGAACAAGAAAAAAGAGAGAGGAAAAAGCGTTTGGATTATTTGGAGGTAGAATTGAAAAACTTGAAGAAAAAGCAAACTGAACTATCTCGTAAAAAGAAAAAACAGTTTGACACTATGGATCAGAAACAAATGAGGGAGAACTCTGCAATGCAGGTAAAATAATCATTTTTTCATTATTGTTAATTTTGTTTTGAATGTTAAAGGTGGCTAACAGTGCTACTTTCAGTTTTATTCTAATTTGTTTTCTATTTTTAGATTCACCTCACTATTCAGCAACTTTTCACAAACATTTTGCAATTTTCTCTGTCTTTAGAATCCTTCACTTGCACTTTCAACATTTTTTTGGGCAAGCTTTTTCCTTCCATTTACTTAAAAAGCTAATGCTTTTTTATAACATTGTTATCATCCCTTATAGTATGCCCAAACCATCGCACTTTTTTAGCTGTTGTCAAACAAATTGTTGATTTTTTCAAGTCTAAAATATCATCAATTCCATTGTACTAATTCTTTGATAGAATACAACACCACATAAAATTGTATCACACCCTTGCATTTCTTCCAAAAGTTACTGCCTCTTCACTGTTGATTTTTCTCGCTAATAACTTAATAAAACCTGGCTTCTGTTTTGGCACTTTCATAAATTTCATTCTGGGCTTTTACCATTATCTCTATCATACGTTTCGTCAGGGTTTCTAAACTTTGGTCCACTGGACTCCCAGGGGTCTATAGCGAGCTATCCTGGGAGTCTACATTAGGGTTGCCATACGTCCGGTTTTCCCGAACATGTCCGGGATTTTAGTGATAAAATCTCCGTCAGGGAAAATCGTTAAAAAGAGCTTAAATGTCCGGGATTTTAGCGTCAACTGAAAACAATGTTTAATTTTTTAAGGAAATACGTTGATTTTGGGACGAAAATAGGGAAATCGGAGATCGATTTGAAGTGAAAACCTTTTTTTTTTGAGAACACCATGATTTTGAGAAGAAATTGGCAACCCCAGTCTACATTTTCCTATAAAAAATAACAAGCCATTTTCATTCCAGTTTTTTAAATGCATAGTTTGTTCCTAAGAACTTAAATCAATTATTCGAAATTAGGTATTTTCTATAAACAGTAAGATGAAAATCTTTTTTGTTTTGGTTTTTTGGTCCTCATTAGAAGTATTTCACTTAAATGACACCAAGTCAATTTTTTTCAGTGAAAAGTCCCGTGAAGACCAAAAAAAGGTCTCTGCTTTAATGGTCAAAAGGAAAAGCGTGCTAGAGCGTTAGCTGTTGACCTTTTCTTGGTTTTCTCTGGACTTCAATAAAATGTTTAGAATTTGAGTCCCTAGATTTTCATAAAATTAGCCTAAGACCCCAGGTTTTCTAACAAGTTAAGAAACTTTGTTCTAAGTACCTTATCAAATGCCTATTTTATATCTGCAAAATCCTTGAAATAACTTCATGTTAAAACATTATCTTGTCATCTAAATATGAAAAAAGCATCAGTTATTCTTTCCCGGTACATCCCTAACCACATCTTATTTAACATGCTTCAGCAATTCGCTCTTAAGGCTTTGTAGCTTATAGCATCTCTTTTTTCAAAGATTGGCACTGCTGCACTTGATCTTCCAATCACTTAACATTACATCTTCTACATCCAAAAAACATCCACTAAGTTACATCATACCATGCTACTTTTTAGCAGCCATAATTGGCACATTTACTTTTGAAAGTCTTGCAGCTTTTTCCGGTTTCATTTTCTGTTAGCTTTTACTATTTCTTTGCAAGTACTCTTCTCTACTGGTCTTTTTATAACGTCAGCGTCTCTTATCTGGTTCCATTTATGATCATTTGGTTGTTTTTTTATGTTGTTGTTATCATTTTTATTGAAATCCGTTTCTTTTATATCTGCCTTTTATGATTCTTCAACTTGTAACATCTTTTCCTCCTTATTTCATAAAGTTTTTAAATTTAAAAATACTATTTTGTTTATTGCAAAAGGTTTAAATCCACTTACAGTTTTCCTTGTCAGAACTTTTGCAATTGCAACAATTTTTTTCTGCTTTTCTTGTTTATATTTGTTTAACCTTGCTTCTTCAGACTCTATGAAGTATTTCTTGCTGGTGCTGTGCTGCGTATTTTTACTTGTCATTATACCACCACTTATTTTCTCTGGCCGTCCATATTTTTTCTCACAAATCATCACACGGCTTTTGAACACTCTCTGTGGAAATTGTAAATCTGGTGCTCAACATTTTTCAATTTCAAGATTATTTTGAAATCTGAAATTTTTTTCAATTTTTAACCTTCATATTCTTTTTCTCTAAACGTTTTCTTATATCCTTTAAGTTCTATTTCTCCCAATTTGTTCCTATAGCTTATTTTTTATTTCTTTTGGTATCGTTTTTTCATCGTTTTGGTGCTTTTTGTGCTAACTATTTTGTTGATTAGGCTGGCGTCGAGAAACAAATACAAGAAATTCGTGAAGCAGCAGAAAGAGCAGCGGGAATTAGAAGCAGTAGTGATGTATGACTCTCATTATTTTTTAGTTGAATTTCCAAGTTTTTAAATGTTATGTTAATGTAGCATCATGTATTGTATGATTGGTTTATGATTAAAATTTGCTGCTGATTTCAAGTCCATGCTGTTGTGCAATTAAACGTAATTTTAATGCTGCTGTAGTTATGTGCCAGCCTTTCATCTTTTTACTTCAGCTATATACTTTATATTTTTTTTAGTTTTTGCATTATTTCAAAGTACTGGGTAGTAGTCCAAGCGCATTGTGTTGGTAGGCTATAATACAGATAAGAGAAAATTTAAATATAGTGGTACCTTGACATACGAGTTTAATTCGTTCCGTGACCGAGCTCGCACCTCAATTTGCTCGGATGACAAAGCGAATTTCTTTGTTGAAATTAATGTAAATGCCATTAGTTTGCTCCAGCCCTCAAAATCCTTCCCCATTTTTAAAACTTAGTTGCTACTGTACGTTTTTTACTCTAAATCCGACTGCAGTCTCCAGTCCAACTCTATTACAAACCAACAAAATCAACTCTGACTCCAGTCCGGCCCGACCAAAAACGTCATAATCCGACTCCGGATTTTGCTTATCTTTGTTGCACACGTGGAACGACCGAGTAAAGCACGGGAAGCTGCACACTAGCTGTGTGTCTCAACATTTTACCGATCGCTGCGCCATCTACCGCGACTCGTACGTCAAATCCTGGCTCGCAAGACGGAGCAAAAAATCGTTTAACCTGCGGCTCGTATCTCCAAAAATTTATGTATCAAGGTTCCACTGTATTTTTGTCCTTTAAAAATAGTTTAGATTTTTTTTTCTTGTTTATAAAGATTTACTATTTGTAATCTTAAACTTTTATTGAAAATAGAGCAGTGACTCAGACTCAAGCAGTGGATCAAGCTGCATTGCTGTTGAAGCTAAGTTTAAGTATATTGATTGTGGAAATCATTTTTGTTCTGATTGCAATGTTTCCCATTCGTCTTTGTCAGAATATTTTGACCACCTTCATTCTAAGAATCATAGAAAGGTAACTAAAGTTTCCAGTGAAACTGTAAGAAGCTGCGCTGTTCAAAAGTTTAAAACCATGTACTTTTAAATAGCAAATGGATCCCAACTACAAACCATGGTACAAAAAGTTAAGCCTTAAAAGCAATCCAAATGCACCAACTAAACCATGTAAAGGTATTTTTGCTAATAAATTGAAATATAGTTAAGTAATCTATTTAACGCCGTTTCTTGTCATTATTTTTACCCAGGATCACAATTTTTTGTTCCAATTAGTGGATTTTATTGTAAGCTGTGCAAGACTTATTCTGGAGATGGTATTGCTGCTGAAGAACATTGTCAAAGTCAAAGTCATAACCTGCAATATGCGGTATTAAATTACTTTAACGTGAAATTGACAACACTCAATGTCTTAATATTAAATTATTAAATGAGTCTGTTATTTGAAAATTCGATTAAAATGCTTTTTTTAAGTTTTTTTTACTGTTCTGCCGTTCGTATGAAATAAAAGAGTATTAAATTAACAGATAGGAAGTGTAACAACTATTAAATTCAGAACTTCTGCAAAAAGCACCCCGATTACGAAAAGAAAAAAGAAAATCGCGATCTTCAACTGCTTGCGAGTAGATTGAAGAAGCTAAAAGAAGAGCAAAAGGATGACAAGGTTTCCAAGGAAAAAAATCACTTGCCTTCTCAATATGGCGTCGATGAAAACACGAGATCGAAAGAGAAAGTTCGAGACCAGGGAAACAACGAAAAATACTATGACGATAGAGCTGATGAAAGATTGTACAATGACAGAAAGCTGGATAAATATGAGCGGAAGACGGAGAAATACTTTGCTGACCGGAAGGAGGAAAAAAGTTACGACGGCAGAAAGGATCGCAACTCTTACATGAAGCAAATTTCCCGCTCTGATGACAAAAAACGCGATGATATTTACCACGACAAATATTATCGCGATGATATTTCGGTTGGCTCGCGATCATCTTCGCGAGCTTACGATGTCAGCCCATCGCGCAAAGATTACAAGTCTCACGGCGACGGCAGGCCCTACGAAAAAAGCTACTCCAAATTCGACGATCAACGCCGGTACCGAAAATCCCCGGTTCAAACCGAGTACCACAAGCGTTCACGAAGCCCTTCCCCTTTGAAAGATCAATTCGGTCCAAAGAAAAGCGATCCCTCGATCAGATATAAACCGCGCTTCGATAAAAACCAGAATAAGTATCCCAAAGGAAGTAAAAAGGGATTTAGGAAATGGTCCCCCGGCTACGATGCGTTGGAAAAAAGTCGTGAGGAAAGCAATTCTGAAAAAAAGCTGGAAGAAAAAAAACCGTCGTCGAATTTTGCCAAATTCACCTGGAAGAAACTGGACAATAAAAGAGTCCGAAAGTTTAACGCAAACATAAAAAATAGCGACGATGACAAGCCGGCGTCTAAAACGAGCAACGCTGGAAATCGAATGTTTCGAAATCGCGCCAGACTGACCAACCGTCTCGCAAACTTTGCTCCTCACACGCAAATTGTACATTCCCAAAAGCAAAAGTCTTCAACTCAAGCTGCGAATCTCAAAACGACCTTTTCAGCCAAAGTCAAGCCGATCCAACGCGATCCGCCATTGAAACCGATCTCGGAACCTAATCAGCAAACTCAAGTTTCTGTACAGAATTCAATGCCGCTTACAGGAACAAAAAGTTTTGAACCCCCACCTCCCGGTACTGAAGATATATTTGTTGAAGGTAAGCGTTTTTTTAGTTGTACAAGATAATTATTAAAGTTTTACAATAATGTATTCGACTCTGTAAAACAATTTATAATTGCATTTTTTAAAAAAGTTTATATTAAAAAAATTATAATAAATACGTACGATCTGCCTTCCATGATTTCCAGAAAGTTTGCTTATGCTGATGATTTAATATTATTACACTCTTCTGGAAACTGAAAGGACTTGGGGTACATTAAGCCAAGACATGTCTACACTTTCAGCGTATCTTCAGACTTAGAGGTTAAAGCTCAGTCACACTAAGATGGTGACGGCAGCCTTTCACTTAAATAACCGAGAGGCCAAACGTGAGCTAAAAGTCTACAACAGTAGTAGACTTTTACCGTTCTGTCCAACCCCTACTTATCTTGGGGTAAAACTGGATAGATCGCTCGCGTTTCGTTTCGTCAGCATTGCGCAAAAAATGTCCTCGCGCGTCACAGTTCTGAGGCGACTTGTTAGCTCAGGATGGGATGCTGGTGCCAAAACACTACGTACAGCTGCCTTATCGCTGGTCTACTCAACAGCTTAGTACTGCACACCAGTCTGGTGTCGCAGCGCGTACACACTCGCCTCATCGACAGTGTCTTGAACGACGCCTTGCGCATAGTCACTGGATTCCTGCGTCCCACTCCAACGGACCACTTACCCATACTCTCAGGCATCAACGCTTCTGAGTGGACAAACCATAAATGGAACGCTGAGTACTGTGAGAATACTTCCAGGCTCCGTATTTTTATACCCATGACCAATGGCAGGCCTGTTGGGATGGGCTTGTCCCGAGCAGCTTGGGTTAAGCTCAACTGCCTGCGGACTGGTGTTGGCGATTCCATTCGTCCATGCACAAATAGGGTCTCGCTCCTTCACCGAATTGCGAGTGCGGCGCCGCTGAACAAGCCGCAGAAACGTTCTACTAGCGTGCCCCATACATTGGGCATCACATGGAACACGAGGTCTGACGGTTTTGGATGAGAAAACTCGATGCTGGCTTCCATCACTGCCAGTATCTGATCCGGGCAGTACAGCAGCCTGGGATAGACCCTCGGCCCCAGTCCTGTTTGTGTTCTGACCAGAAGTGGATGCCTTTTCAAACGACGACGACAACCACTGCTACATTCGCTTTAAACGCGCTGCACTTCTGTTACTTACCGGTTTTTAAAATCCGGCCATTGTTTTATACAAGCCTCACATTTCTATTGCGATTATGTCATCTGTCGTTGCTTGTTAACGAAGCTTTTTTAGCGGAGTACAATATGCGATAGAAGCCCGCTGCTCGTTGGAGGTTACGACATTGCTGCTCGTTCGAGCGCGAGCTTTGCTTTCATGAGCGTGTGCGGCGGCGACGTTTAGTTGATGACGAAGAGTTTGTTGGTTCGATACTCAACCTAGGCATTGCGTCATTGTTCCCTAAAACTTCGCGTCTATTTGCAACCCAGTCAACCTGTCCCTTATTATTTCCGTTCTAATCTAATTCAAACTTTTCACCAAACCCGAAAAGAGCCCTTGTGACGTGCCGCTAAACATCGCGTACTCCTAAAGCAAATGCGATGATGAAAATGTAAAGGCTTTTCTTTGTTTTCAGACGATGTTGGAAACGCATCGGATGGTAGCGGAATAAGCATGGAAATCGGCAGTGACAACGATCCTTAATCATCGTTGGCTCTTAAGACGTTGAAAATGTGTTGTTTTATAGCATGGTGACTTTCCCGTTTTTTTTTTAATGGATTTCTGGTAAAATATTTACTGGACAGAAAGAAAGGAAATGACTTTCTCTTGTTTTTATTGGAAAAAACCAGCAAAAGAAAGGTATAAATCGCCATTGTGACTTTGTTGATTGCCGTGATGGTTAACTTGCTGCTATTTAATTTCGTCTATGTGTCGTAATTAATCGGAAGTGTTGAAATACTTCATCTTTGGTTTCACTGTTTCGTGTTCCCGGTCTGCCGTCATTAAGAGTTGAGTTTTGACGTTATTACTAATGTCATTGCTTCTCTGCTTTCGCACCTGGCAAAGTAATTAAGTTTCAATTCTGGCAAAATTGAGATTATCCGCAATTTTCTCGCCGCGACCCCCTAAAGATATGTTGTTTAATTTTTTAATGATAAAATTTATGCTATTCAAGAGAGGAAAACTGCTTAAATGTCGTGCGAATGTTTTTACAGCGATAAATTACTTTGAAACTGCTTGATTTGTTGTTGCTGTTTTTTACGCTTTATTAAACACACTTTTTATTCCTTTGTTGTGGTTCAAAGTGAAAAGGAAAACACGATGATGCGGAAGCCATTCCCTCCCGGAAAAGTTTTTTTTGATCTTGTTTCATCTTTACTGACTGTGATAGCGCTTCAAACACGCGTGGTCAGTTACGACGTCATTTACGATACTTTTCCAAGTTTGTTTAGAAAAGTCACGAACTTCTCACGACACTTATTTGACTCGACCTGATATCTTCTATTAAAAAACATTATTTTTCCTGACTATAAATTTTCGCCAGCACTTGCTGTTTGTCTTAATTTCGGACCAGAACCTTTTTGTGTTTCTCTGTATTGTCAGTTAAAGGTATGCGGTTTTTTTTTAAATAGAGGCTCGGTTCCACTACGAGCGTGTAGCGGAGTATTCTCTGTTTCTTCTGTTGATTTTTTTGTCTCGCTTTGCGCTTTTTACCGTTTTAAGCGCGGAAAGAAGTAAAAAATTAATAAAACAAACAAAGAATACTCCATTTCACGCTCGTAGTGGAAACAAACCCTAACATATGTAAATCTTAAAAATAAGAATATAGTTAGCGGCAGTAATAATAGGATATTAAAAAATTTTTGACTTTCTTTCGACTGTCGCTAACCCAAGTTTTTGCCAGCAGCTTTCCTTGACGGTTATGTGCGATATAGTTTTATTTGATGTTCGTGGAGTAACCGAACAAATAACAGAATCTTGTTAGACGAGCTGTTATAGTTTTTAAACGAATTCATTCTAGTTTTGCGGTCTCGTGTTAAACATTCGTTTGAATGCAAGGCCTCCAATATTTTTCCTGATTGTCTTTTATCGCTTTGTTGCGCCTTTTACGTTTTTAATTTGCTTTTAATTATTACAACATAGTAGGGTACCTTGTTTACGTGTCATAAAGCTATTCAGCTTTCGTATCAAGATATCTTTACCCTCCCGCATTTAATTGATGGCATGGACTTAAAGATCGTTCCTGGTACTAAGGTTATTGCGAAATCGCAATCACAGTACAGGGGTTGGATAACTGCACCTAGCGATAAATCCTCTCGGTTGTACCTTGGATTTCGGGCCAAATGTGTTCAGCACGTTTTTTCATTGTGTATTGAATTTTGTGCTTCAAAAGTCCGTCGAGATGACTCACGCAAACCAATCAGGAAGTCTATGCCTTAATAGTGCCTCACTTCTACAATCTACAATGCCACACGATAATTCAGTTACTACTGGATTTGAGTTTGTCTTAGTACCGAAATTTGATGAATACCAGTATCAGTAATTTGCCATCCTTGAAATATTACAAGCTTTTATTCCGTTAATTGACTTGACCCGAATTCGTCTACCACAGAATTTTCGCCGCTTGATTGAATTTATTTAAAGAAACGTGAAGATCCTCTTCGTTTATCACGAGCAATCGTATTCTTGCAAACTGTGTTGAAGCAAAAAGTAAGTGGTTTACAAGATTATTTTCTGTAAGGATCCATAGCCGTACAAGACAAAAAATTTTGTTGGAGCAATGTATTTTTGTCCAAATTTTTTACGCAATTCCCAAATCATTTTACGGAAGTACCAAAATGTCAATCATTTAAAGTAAAGACTGTTTTTGGTTTTCACTTGTTTTTAAGTGTAAATGGAGCAGGAATGGTTGGTTTTGCCCTGATAAACTTTTAAAGATCATAAAAAAGTCTTCACATTAAATCTTATTTGTTTTTGCTCGTTGCCCCCGTCCAAATAGTTCATTGTCGGTAATCAAAAAATTCCAATTTTGCTAAATTCTTTTGCTTCTTAGAGAGAAATCCCCCCCCCCCCGGCTCGTACGGCTATGTAAAGACCAACTTTAGTACACAACAATATACAGGGTGTTTCACAATTATTGAAACAAAGCAGCAGCTTATAAAACCTTTACCAATGACCTTATTCTTTTTCTGTTTTTAGATTGTCATAGCAAAATTGTTAACATTTTTATACGTTAAACAAAAAATAGCCTAATTATGCCTTGGTCGATGGAGCAGAAGATCTTTTGTGTAAAGACATATTACGAAACGAAGTCTTTCCGGATTGTTCAAGCAAGGTTCAGAAGGAAGTTCAGCTTCAACCAATTTCCAAACAGGAGTCAGATTTTCAAGTTGGTCAAGAAGTTTGAAGCTCATGGCACTTGTGGAGATCGTACGGTAGCGGGCTCATCGCCCTCAGGGCCTCCAATAACAATCTGCACCCCCGACAATGTCAGCAGGGTTCAACAGTCAGTCGGTCGGAGTCCGAGCAAATCTCTTCGTCGAAGGAGCCAAGAACTTGGCATTTCTGTCTCTTCTGTAAGGCGCATGCTGGTTAAGGATCTACAACTTTATCCATACCGGATCCACATAAAGCATGAACTAACCGAGACTGATAAGGAAAAGAGGGTAGCAATGTGCCAGTGGTTTTCGGAAATGATAGACAATAACGAGGAATTCTTGAATGATGTCTGGTTTTCAGATGAAGCCCACTTCCTTTTGAATGGTCACGTTAACTCTAAAAACTGGGTGTTTTGGGGAAGTGAGAACCCTCACAGAGTCGTTGGACGCCCTTTGCATTTAAAAAAATGCACAGCATGGGTTGCCATTTCCAAGCATGGTATCATCGGACCATTTTTCTTTGAAGATGATCACGGTATTGCAGTAACCGTGACAAAAGAGCGCTACGTTCCAGTGCTTGAGCAGTTTTGGGGAGAGCTCAATAAGCGTGAGGACCTTGATGAGAAAGAACAGTGGTTCCAGCAAGATGGTGCCCCTCCTCACACTGCTAATGTTACCATGGCTTGGCTCCGTGAAAAGTTTGGAAAGCGTCTCATCAGCCGCAAAGCTGAAGTGGAATGGGCACCTCACTCGCCTGACCTGAATCCTCCAGATTTCTTGTGGGGGTTCCTCAAGGACAACATTTACCAAGATAACCCACTAACTATTGCAGCTTTGAAAGCAGCCATTACCGAGAAAATTCAGACCATTACACAGGAGGAATGTGATCGTGTTATCAACAACTTTGCACGCCGCATTCAAGAATGCCTTCGACAAAACGGTGGACATCTGGAGCATGTAGTCTAGGAATCTTCTTGACATATTATTTCTGATTTGAAGATAAACAGTTTCAGATTATAAAATGTTATCCTTTCACCTTTCAATAAATGTAATCATCATCGTGTTATCATTTAAAATCCTGAATTTGTGCCCAATCGCTTTGTTTCAATAATTGTGAAACACCCCGTATATGCGTAGTAGCTAGCGTTAAACTAAATTTGCTTTGTATTTAAAGCATGCTCTAACTGGTTTAAATATCGGTCAAATAATTTTTCTACTTTTTTTTTCAGTAACTACTGTATTTCCTACTTCATCAAAAGTGCCCATATTCATAGCAGTGGTGGGGACTCGTGCGCTAAAGAAAGCCGCTATCTGGTGTTTAATAGCTTTCGCATAAAGACTTACCGTCAGTGGTGGATATTGGGTGAGGCGAATGAGGCAGTCGCTTCATACCTCCTTTTTTTTTGAGGGCCCCCCTCGAAAATAGCACATACAGTTTTGAATCTGTTGCAGATGTTTGTTCAGAGAACGATTCCGAGTGAAGACCTTTTTTTTAGAGAACACCCTGATTTTGGGACAAAAATAGGGAAAACTGAGAGCAAATGGAAGTGAAAACCTTTTTTTTTTAGAGAACACCCTGATTTTGGGACAAAAATAGGGAAAACTGAGAGCAAATGGAATTGAAGACTTTTTTTTTTTTTTTTTTTTGGAGAACACCCTGATTTTGGGAGAAAAATAGGAAAATCAGAGATGAAATCCAAGTTAAGACCTTTTTTTTTAGAGGACACCATGAGTTTTGGAGAAAAATATGCAAGCCAAGATCAGACCTCTTTTTTTTCTCAGTCAACATCAATTTTTGAAAATTCTTGCCTCGGGCCCCTAAATTGGAATATCCACCACTGCTAACCGTAACAAGTTTAGTATGTAGGAGCCCATTGGCTTTGTTGTTCTGACCAAGGGACGGCTAATTTTGGAAGTTGGCGAACGTAATATTGCGTCACAACAAAACTTGCACTACTTTTTTTGTACTGTATATAGATCAACTCGCATTGGTAATTTACGAATATACTCGTAACATAGACCAGGCTATGATAATCTCTACCATGTGCCTACCGTAAAAAAAAACTTACTTTTTTTTACAATAATGTAGTTACTATGTTGGCGTATTAATGACTAATTGTATTTTACGATGTAATCATTTCACTTCGTATTTACAAGGGTTGGGAAAAATACATCGTGCGCTTCCGTAAAAAAACACAATTAATTTTTTAAATATGAAATTAAAGTCTCGACGTAAGAACAAATTTTAAATACCTTAAAAATGCTAATAAACCGTTGTTTTTATTAATTCGATTTAGAAATTAAATCACGACGGGCAGTCAAAAATTATCCGCACTTTATGCCACAGCTCACTCTTATGTTTAAGTTGGACGCAGTTTTTCCAGCAAACGTGGGCTTCTGTGTCACGTGATCACTATCAGCTGATCTATTTATTTAATCGATTGTTAAAGGTGTTTGTTTCAGTCAATAAAAATGGCCGCTCCACTAGCAGAATGCACCAGTAAAGAATAACGCCCAGTAATCCGATTTTTATGGTCAGAAGGTGTGTCAGGGGCTGAAAGTCACCGGCAATTTTTAACACAATATAGAATCAGTGCACGACCAAAAAGAAATGCGTATGAAAGGATTGAGAAGTTTAAAAGTGACCGGACAAGCGTGGACCATAGGAAACATTCTGACTCAGTAAAGAAGAAATTCGACACCTAACGTTCTGCAGGAAAGGTTATACTGGTACTTACCATTTTTGGGCTCAAAAGGGCCTATTCTGAAAAAATACCCAGAAAAGTGCTGAAATACCCTGCATACAGCCCAGATCTTCCGACTACTATCTCTGTAGTACACTCAAAAATGATTTACGAAGTCGTCGATTTTTTTCGGATAAAGCAGTTCTTAAAACGGTGCATAAATGGTTGCAAGACCAGCCAAAAATTTTTTTCTCGGATAAAATTCACAAACTTGTGAACAGCTGGAATAATTGCAGCAAAAAGAATGAGAAAAGTAGAAAAGTGGCATATTTCTTGTAGTCTTGTCCTTGTGCAAACAAATCAAAAAAACAAAAGTGCGAATAATTTTTGACTGTACCTCGTAGAATTATTTTGGTTTTACTACAAATTGTTCAGAATAAAATGGGTCCAATCTTGTTTGTTTCAAAATGCTTTAACAATTCCAGGCATCTGAATCCAAACATTTAGCTGATGACAACATTTTTGTTTTAGATTTGAAACCCAACCATCTGCCGGTTGTTGCCTAGTTTAAGGCAGCGCAGCCTATTGGCGCTGTGGTCGGTGATTAAGAGCGCCGTGATTGGTGGAAAGCGTGATCGGCACGGTTATGGTTCAAAACCTGCGTTATTCTGTTGCGTCTTTGAGAAAGACAGCGGCACTTTCAACTCCGGAAGCAGGCTAGAGTAATTGTTTGGATGGTTTGACAGTTGCTTTATATAACGCCTTTGACGCTTTCCTGCAAGTCCGGGGGATAAAAATATTTTGTGTCTAATTAAGTTTTCTGTTTAACAATATTCAACAACATTTATATTAGTCTAATAGTTTTATGCATGTATTTATTGTAACATTTCATTAAAACTTATTAAGATTGAAGGGTAGGCCAATAATAAATTTTTTAAAGGTTGATTACCTGTTTTAGCAAATAGCTGTTTTAAACAAGGTGGTCAAAAAAAGATTGATTAATTTGTTTAAGAAATAAATACGGATATAGCAAATACAAGTATTTTCCAAAAGGTGGTATTTTCCACAAGAAGCAAAAGCAGAGGGTCGTGCTCCTACGCCTCTACCGGACTAAACGAAAGCGTACTTTTTCCCACCGTTAATCAATGCTTTGAAGAAATGTTGACAGCACGTCCACTCAGTAAAACGTATTATTGATATATAGGCTTTTATAAACCTTTTATTTAAATTTACTTATGTTTATATATCAACTATTTTTTCTCACTTTGTTTTTATGTCAGCCTTAATGCAAGTTATAAATTAATAATTATAATTATAGGCCTACTATCTACTTTAAGCTCACAGATTTTTAAATCAAAATTTACAAAAATTTAAGACAAAGCCTTTATTTCACGTTCATAAATGTTCCATAACTCAATTTTTTTTGTTTAGGAAGTCGTCTAAGTTTTCCAAATTAAATGCAGAAAAAAGTTTCAACATGCTCGGCTCAGAATAACTGCTTTTACAAAACTCGGTTAAACGGAGTCTTGACTTAGCACAAAGACTAAGTTGTACGACTCGGCAGTGACTTGGATGACCTCAATTTCAAACTGCCAAAAGAGTTGGATACCATAACGAGAGAAATATCACAGCAAACACACCATGTGAAATCTGTGTAGAATCTACCTGGCAACGTGAATTTCATGTGAAATCTACATGAAATCCACGAGATGTGTTTGTTGACTAATCGAATATGCCGTGGGCCCCCGATTTGACCCTTTTGTTCTACCCTTCCTTCATTGGTGAGTTGGCGAACAATCAATTTCGTGTAACTAAAACCTAAGGTCTTTACAAAAAAAATTTATATATCTAGTAGCGAAAAATGAATACTGAGTAGGTATGCAAAACAAAAGTAGGCCTAAAATGCCTGAATTTCATTGTAGCAAACACGGGACGTTAAAATTCAGCCATAAATAAACGTTTGTACAAATTAAGTTACTCTTGTAACTGCATTTGTAAAATAACATTTGATTACCCAACAAACACACCACGCGGCAACCATGTGGTGTTCTTTTCGGAAAATTTAAATCCAAGATTTAAAAATGCTTTTAGATGGGCGTCTTTGAAATTAACTAAAAAAACCAAAAAAATAAAAAAGACATAAATATTATTTTTGTATTAGACACTAAGCTCTAAAAAAATAGAATCGCGTTCAAACGATATGTTTAAGTCACTTTACCACAGAGATCATATTCACACATCGTCCAGCATCGTTTCATTTCTTAAAATGGTTTAAATTTTATCCCAAGCTAAGCTCTTCTATTTAATTTCTAACCTAAAAAGCGATTCATTTACACCAAAACTTGTATCAACTTGATTGACTTTTTAATTTTCATTTGCAATTAACTTAACAAAAGGCTAGGCCTATATCATCCATTATAACAATTTCCTGTTATCTCTACCACAAATAAAGTGTTGTTTTAGTGGCACATCTTCAACCTTTCGTTTTTTCAATAATTTTCTACAGTAAGCTACCGGTTATAACAACTTTATAGTTCAGGCTTATAACCATAAAAGTTTTTGTTCAGGCTCAAGATCCAAACAGTTAATTGCGTACGTAGTTGGTCTAATGTTTAAACTTCTCAAACTTTTAGGTTGCGCCCACAAAAGTTGCAAATCTTTCCATTCCCTTAATTGGCTAAATTTTACATACGTGTATGTTTTGTAGTCTGAATTAAAAGCCAAAAAGTGCTATTTGACTATGTCACAAACTTTGTTCGGGAATCCCAAAGGACCAGTTGAGCTAGGTAACCCAAATACCTGCGCTGAAACAAAGCTGTGTCTAAATTTTATTTTATTCCGGCTCAAGAAGTAGTTTTGCTATGAGCCCGACGGTTTATACAGTTGGTTAACGAAAGCTCGGATTGATTTCGTTGAAGATTCTTTCTCACAACAAACAGAGACCCTTGTCTCTAATAAAAACAGATGTATTACAAAAATATCACGTCCGACGAAACTTCTATTCCACTATATCAACACTATAACTCGACTCAATCAACACAAATAATCAACACTATAACTCGACTCAATCAACACAAATAATTCTACCTCTGTAGAACAAAACTGCCAACCACTGGCACAAAATAAATTCAACAATTAACACAAAATCTAACGGTCCACCTCTTGTGGCCAAACAAAATCACCTTCGCTCGAGCCGCCACTCGAGTCGCTTCAAATTACCTCACAACGATAATAATCATCATCATAATTTCTCGCTACGCATCGGCTTTATATAGAAAACAAAATCACGTGACGTAAACTTTCTCGTAAATTCAAGATTCAGCCAGAAACCCCTGGAGAGTTTGTTACGCGAATCAAGTGGAATATACGCGAATTTTCCAGTACAATGATGTTAGTCAAAAACATATTACGTCAATACAAAGAGAAAAAGATACATGTATCGAGCCATATAACAAATTGGACGTATATCGCAGACAGCGCTTAAAGAGCCGCATTTATTCTCTTATAATAAAACTACAAACTGCTTTTAACGGGGATACACTACATCGTTATGATTAAAATTATGAATGAAGTGTGACAGACTATAAGAAATTTAAATATAAAATGTTTTCACTTTAGTCTGTACACTTTTGCATAAAGTTTTTTATTAGGCGATTAGCCTGCTATACACAATAATGGACTTACAAAAACGGGGGTGAATTCCGGTGCAAGAAAAATAGGTGGGGTCGCCTTTTAGTGTTCCGAAAAAAGCAATCTCTAAAAAAAGTCATCAATTTAGGGGGGACCACTTTTTAGCATTCTGAAACAAATAATTTTTGAAAAAAACAGGTCCTTATTTTTGGGAGCCACTATTTAGTGCTCTAAACCAAAGTGATTTGAAGAGGGCTACTTTTTAGTGTTCTGAACAAAGTAGGCCTGATTTTTTTAAAAAAAAAGGTCATCATGGGGTATCACTGCCTGGTGCTACTATCAAGAAATAGATCAATATCTTGCGTAGGGGAGCTACTTTTTGACGTATTTTAGGGGCGCGGTGCAGTCGATCTGTTCGCACCCTACTGAAGCCATCACTGATTATACAGAATGGGAGCTTGTAACGTATTTGCCAGAACAATATTGGCTTTAAATAATTTTAAAATAAGCTATACAGAAAACCTAAATAAAACACAAAGTTGAGAACACAAAACAGTTAACCATGATGACATTTCAATTTGAACGCAAACCAACAGAGCACCGCTTTACATTCTGCGCGCAGCTTGACAATTACAGTGTTACGCACTTTTGGCAAAGGCAATTAATTTGTCTTTTGAGCGCGTTTTATTTCATCACAGAGCTAAATTCCAATATCTTATTTAACTTCTCTACTAATGGTCTCTGTACCCGCCTAGGGCCGCCTTTTAGTTTAATAATAATAATAATGCACTACATTACTACAACTTTCTCGATATTTTGTTAAGCTATACTCTACCGCAGGGCTCTTCAAACTGGGGGTCGCAAAGTAGTTCAATGGGGGTCGCGAGATTTTAAATTTTAGATTTTTAGAGATTACGATGATTTTGGAAGAAAAGTAGCGAAATACAAGATTAATTTCAAGTAAAAACCTTTTTTCTTTTTTTTTTTTGTTTAGAGCAGCGGTTCCCAAACTTTTTTTTTCACGGCGCCCTTTGAAGACTTAAAAATACTCGCGGCGCCGTAATGAAAAAAGGTATTCAGTTCCATTACTTCTTTGAACAATTTTTTTTCTCCGAAAATCAGGGTGTTCTCTAAAAAAAAAAAAAAAAAAAAAGGTCTTCACTTCGATTTTATATCCAATTTCCTTATTTTTCTCTGAAAATCAGGGTGTTCTCTAAAAAAAAAATTTCACTTCGATTTATATCCGATTTCCTTATTTTTCTCTATTTTCCTCCCAAAATCAGGCTGTTTGAAAAAGGTCCTCAATCGGAATCGTTCTCTGAAAGAAAGTTGCTGCTAATAACCTTCACACTGCAATTATTGTGAGAAAAGCAGTAAGTACAACAACTTTCGCATACTTTCGCGGCGCACAGTTTGGGAACCGCTGGTTTAGAGAACACCTTGATTTTTGGGCAAAAATAGCGGAATGAGAGATCGATTCTAGGTGAAGACCTTTTTTTTTTTTAGAGAACACCTTGATGTCGGGGGAAAAATAGCAGAATCAGAAATCGATTTTAGGTGAAGACCTTTTTTTAGGGTCGCGAAAAAATTTGGCTGTGCAAAATGGGTCTCGATGAAAAAAGTTTGAAGAACACTGCTCTACCGAATACTTAGGCTTGCAGCCACAATTGTATTAATATCTGATCGAACAGTAGAAGTTCAAAAACAAGTTGAATGCTGTCTACATGAAATTAAATTTTGGATGTTAGATAACTTCTTAAAATTAAATAAAGAAAAAACCGCAGTTATTGTTTTTGAACCTAAGCAAAATTTATCTCAGAAACAAAATACCTTTTTAAATGTAACTTTCAATAATTTCTCAATTTCAAATAGCAATCATGTTAAAATCTTAGGTATTTCTCTAACATCAAATCGGTCACTTTCCTCTTTTATTGCAAAAAAATGTCAAGTATGCATATTTCATCTGCGTAATTTGTATCATATAAAAAATTGCCTTCCTTTGTATTGTCGAATCATGCTAGTAAACAATTTGATACTATCTCAGCTGGATTATCAAATTGTTTACTAACATGATTCGACAATACAAATAAATAGTAATCAACTGTAATGCTATTCTTTCCAATGCAACCAAAAATAATTTAAAACCACTACAAAAAATTCTTCATAACTCTGTACATTTTATTTATAACTTAAACTGGAATGAACATGTAACACCTTATTTAATCAATTTGCATTTTTTACCCATTAAATATCGCATACTATTCAAACTTTTCATTACAGGTTATAATATTGTCAATAATATAGCTCCTATATAATTAAAGTCATTCAATTTATATCAACCTACAACTACTCAAAACCTTAGAATTGGTTGTGGAAGAGATATGTTAATGTTAGTCCATAAAAACTCTGTTCATAATCAGTTTAATAATACTCTTAGTAAATTAACCCAAGCTTGGAACTCATTGCCATATAAAGTTCGTTGTATTTCTGCTTATTCTGTGTTTGAATAAATCTCAAAACATACTATTTCAGAGAAGCGTATATTGTAAATGATGAATCTGTCAATTAAAGTTTTTACTTCTTTACTTGTTAAACTTTATTTCCTTACAACCAGTTTGATTTTGTTTTATGGACCCAGATTAGTTGTGTTATTTTTTGTTTTATTATTACCTATCTGTCACTCAATTTTTCGTTAGTGTACAAATTGCTGCTTAAATTTCAACCCGCTTTGAGCAAACAGTTTATTACTGTCCTAGCTTGCATAATTGCTGTCAACGTTAAGCGGAATATAAGAAATGTACAGGGTGTCCATACAGTCTCTTTACAATTTAAAAATATTATTACAAAGTGAAATGATGAGATATCGCAATGAGGGTTGTTTTATGTTAATCAGTATTTCATAAAGTTTTTATTGACACTAAAATTTATTGTTTCAGATAAAATTTCTTAATTAAAATTTCTTATGTTTAATGATTGAGTTATATGAACTGAACCCGCATAAAATGACTACTCAAGAAAATGCGCAATATGTATCCTGGTTCATTGAGACAAAATCAGATGTTCAGACCCAGCGAAACTACAAAAGTAAGTATGGAAGAGATCCACCACCATGTCCTTCAATTCGTTTATGACACAAAAAATTTATAGAGACAAGGACAGTGTTCGATACAAGGAGGAGTGGGCGACCAAGAACATCTGAAGAAAACATCGAGCGTGTAAGGCAAGCCTTTCAACGTTCTCCTATGAAGTCCATCCGTACTGTTGCCAGACGTTTGGAACTACCACATTCAACAGTGCACAAAGTCCTACACAAGAATTTAAGATTGTATGCTTACAAAGTGCAAATGTTACAGGCACTTCAGCCAAACGACATGCCAAGATGAAAAGAATTTGCAGTCGTCGTCGTCGTTTGAAGGGCATCCACTCCAGGCCAGATACAAAGAGGACTGGGGCCGAGGGTTTATCCTTTTACTACCCCAGACTGCTGCACTGCCCGGATCAGATGCTGGCAGTGATGTCATTAAGCCAGCATCGAGTTTCGTCATCCAAAACCGTCAGACCTCGTGCTCCATGTGGTGCCCGATGTATAGGGCACGCTGTAAGTACATGGTCTGCGGTTTGCTCAGAGGCGCCACACTCGCAATTCGGTGAAGGAGCGAGACCCCATTTGTGCATGGACGAATGGAATCGCCCAACACCAGTCCGCAGGCGGTTGAGCTTAATTTGCAGTGAACATGCTGCAACAAATTTCTTGAGGATGAAGCATTCCTTAAGCGAGTTTGCTTTAGTGATGAGGCAACTTTTCATGTCTCAGGAAAGTTAAACAAACACAATGTAAGAAATTGGGGATCAGTAAGAAGTAAGAAGGGTCTGAACATCTGATTTTGTCTCAATGAACCAGGATACACATTGCGCTTTTTTTCTTGAGTAGTCATTTTATGGGGGCTCAGTTCATATAACTCAATCATTAAACATAAGAAATTTTAATTAAGAAATTTTATCTAAAACAATAAATTTTAGTGTCAATAAAAACTTTATGAAATACTGATTAACATAAAACAACCCTCATTGCGATATCTCATCATTTCACTTTGTAATAATATTTTTAAATTGTATAAAGAGTTTATGGACACCCTGTATTATTATTATTATTAATAATGTTATTTTAAAGTCAAGTTTAATTTAATAAACGTATTACGGGGGTCAAAGTTGAGACTAAACGACGTTGTTTGACCCTAACACCAGAAGGTGTAATTGTAATTACAATATTAATATTATAAAACGAACTAAAAATAGTTAATATGATGTTTACCAATATAATATTGATATTAATCACGTAATAATAAACTACACCAAAACATCCAAGTGCATTCATGCAATGTAGACAATCCGTAGACTTTTTTCATTATAAAAAGTTTTTCTTTTATCTGCTCTGTCTTAACTTATTTGACATGTTGTTATATTGTAAAATAAATATAAAAATTGTACCGCTTGACATCTGCCGAGATCATAATTCTTATAGCTGTTTAAAGCGGTTGCAAATATTAATATTAACACTTTTCATAAAACATTAAAGATAATACGTACTACAAACTACTAAACAAAACACAAACACTATCTTACACATTTTTCACACCTATTTTAGCTGAGAATAAACGGTAGAAGAGAGCAACGCGCACACTTTAAGCCAGTAGTCCCAAACTACGGCCCGTGGAGCTCTTTTAAAAAATATATGCACTTACTTTGAGCCACAGTTGGATAGAATTATGTCGGAAATACTCCAGTTTCAGTTTTTTCATTTTTTTGTTTTTAGAGAACACACCAAGATTTTGGGAGAAAAATAGTAAAATGAGATATCGAATTGAAGTGAAGACTTTTTTTTTTAAGGATCACTATGATTTTAGGAGAAAAATAGTGAAATGAGACATCGAAGTGAAGGTCTTTTTTTTAGAGATAACTATGATTTTGGGAGGAAAATAGTGAAATCAGATATCAAAGTAAAGACCCTTGCTTTTTTTTAGTTTCTCGCTTTGGCCCGCGGAGGTCCAAAAAATCCTTTACACGGCCCCCTGCTCAAAACGTTTGGGGACCACTGCTCTAGGCGGTGTTTGCTTTCTCAGAAAACAAAGTTTTCATTTTCCTCATTTTTAGCATGGTATATTATTAAGAGTTTTTATTTTCTTTCATTTTGAAACTTTTTGATGTGTGACTGAATTATGGAAGTTTATTTTAAAAAAGTGATCAAAATAGACGTGTTAACCCATAGAGAATGGTAATAAGCCCATATTCCAAAATGCCCATAGTGGGCGTTTTACTCTGGAAACCTAAAAATTCAAAACTAAATTTGTCCCATAGTTTGGCCATAAACTCAAACTCAGTCATTGTTTAAAAATAAAAAACAAAAAAACGACAATTATTTAACAAAGTGTTTCTTAAACTGTGTTTCGTAAAACTTTTGTGCTCCGCGACGTTATTGGGCTGAGGAATGAACATGACCAGAGGTCGGGAACCTATGGCTCATGAGTTAGATGTGGCTCTTTTGATAACAAGCATAAATTAGCGCACATAAAAAAAAGAATGCGCACACAAGATTTCAAAAGCGAAGACCTTTATTATTATTATTGTTTTTTTTTTGGGAATCATTAAGTTTTTAAGACAAAAATTGAGAAATATTAATAAATAAGAGTCGATAATAAAAGTTTTACTTGCAGAAAAGTCCAAAGTTTGCTCACAAATAAATTTTAGCGCACACGCCTACAGCTTAGAAGAAACATTATATATGGCTCTCACGGAAATATATTTAAAAATATGTAGCTAGTCTTAATGACTCTCTCACATAAAAAATTTTCCGATCTCCGAAAATGACGGTTTGCAAGTAGGCCTACGTCATAATAAGCATACATAAGCTTTACAGATTTTTTTAAAATTCGCATTCATATTTCGTTTGTCACATTCTGTTTTGATAATAACTTAAAGCAACTTTAGTTTTGACGTGCAAAATTAAAGTCGTCGCCGTTTGGAAAGGTATCCACCTCGGGTCAGAACACAAACAGGACTGGAGTCGAAGTTTTATCCTTTTACTACCCCAGGCTGCTGTAGGGGAAGGTCAGGTTAGTTGATTACGGGTTTCACTTAAATTTGCATAATTCAAAATGTATTAAATTTGCATAAATCAAAACTTCATATTTGTCCAGCTTTTAAGAAGCACAACAAAATATATAAATAATTAATAATTGATTTCATTACAACTTGTTGCTGACGTTCTACGTGCAAGATAGCTGTCACAAAAGACAATTTTAAAAATTATCACAAGCTAAAAATAATATAAAAACATCATTAGCATGAAGTTAATCAATTTTTTTCAAAGTTACATTATTGCCAAAATTGCAAACAAGAACACAGCAGAATATTAAAAGAAAACTTTTTGTTGTGTCGTCTGCTTTGTTTTGATGAGCCAGATCCACTTTCTAAAATCAAAATAAAATTTCAAATTAACGCTTTTAAGTAGAGTCGTCCACAGTCCGGAAATGGCAATTTTATTAAAATATCAATTTGACCAATTGCCATCCACAGTCAAGTTGATCAAATTGCTATCCACAGTCTGGGGATGGCAATTTGATCAAAATATCAGATGCAGCAAAAGGGTATTCATTCTCTTCATTAACTGTGAACGTTGTTTCATCACTAATTCCAAAACTAGTGGGAGCTTTTTTTAAAAATACTCCTTCATAGTCATCATCATAGACAATGCAACCATGTGGCCCACCATGTACGTACAAAATGTTCTCGGTAATTTTTACGAGGAAAGATGAACATTGGTGGCACCACATTTCCATTTGCACAGATTGAGTATGCTAAAGTTACTAATTGACCTCGTTTTGCAGAATAAAGCTCCAACCTTTCTCATTCCCTCTACTATCACAATTGGTTTGAGGTTTTTGGACCGTTGTTACTCCGGTTTCATCAAGATTGAAAATCTACTGGCAATAAATTTGCATTTATTTAAATCTGCTACTAACTTTTAAAAATAATGATTGACATTGCGCCTATTAAAAGCAGATACACGCCCAAGGTATGGGGCTTCTGGAGTTTTAATAGACAGATTTTGTTTTCGTTTAAATGTTAACCGCCATTCTTTTCTGGCCACCCTATTAGGTTTCCATTGATTAGAAATGGCAATATTTTACTAAAAAACTTCAAACGTTCTACTGGTAATAATACCAAACCAAAAATTAGCAAGGTATTTTTAGTTAAATTGAACGACCAACGTATTCTGACCGACGGAATGTCAATTTAAATAAAAATATCTGTAAAACATTTAAATTTTTTAGCAATATTAATGCCTATTGAGAAAATCATTCCATTTAACTGCAAGATTGTTGTAAAGAGCAACTTCATAAGCTAACTCCTTGCATTTTACACGTGTTAATTCATGGTAATGGTTCGCATGCAATTTAATATGTGCAGCCAAATTCTTCACCATATCTAATAGAAAAATAGTGTGAGCCTGACTGACAGCACCATACCCATATGCACACTCTAATCCAATATTTTTTTTTTTTATTTAATTTTTGATAGAGAGTCATTTTGTCCAAATTAAACAACAAAGCAGCTTTCCACTTTATTGTCCTTTATCACACTCTTTGGCAGCCATGCAAAAAAATTTCTTTGGGAGATCTTTTACATTTCTTAGTTTTTTTTTTTATAAACTTGCGGCATGTTTAAATTTTATGTACTGCATTAACAAAACCTTTTAAAAATCAATAATAAGAATGAAATCATTCATGCTTTTGTCATGGTAGGGGCAACATCAAACTTGATTTGCTAAAGTGAACAGATAGTGGCTGAAGCAGATTTTGATAAAATTACTTAATCTAACGCTAGTCAATTATTTCAAAAAGATTAAATAGCATAAAATAATGAACTTGGAAAAGAAACTTGATGAAATTATAAAAAGATTAAATAAAATTGAAGAAAAAATTTCAAGCATTGACTCCAAAATCGATGCTGTCAGTGAAAGATTAAATTTATTAGAAGTAAAGTTTGAAAATAGAAGTAAAGAAGTTGATACTATATTAGATACCAAAGCTGATATTGACTTAATTAAACAGTTAAACCAAAAAATTATATCGCTTGAAGAATTTCAGTCAAACTATGAAAAGGCACTTTTAATGAAAGAATCTTATGATAAAAGATTAAATATCTTAATTCATGGTATCCAAGAAGACAATAATAATGTTTAGGAGAAAAGAGAAAAAACTATTGAAAAGTTTCAAGATTTTTTAAAGAATGGTTTAAAAATTAATCCAAATGAAATCAAGCTCTCAGATATTCATCGACTTCCTCAACAACCGATTACAAAGAATGATAGACCAGTTCATCGACCGATAATTGTTAAGTTACTTACAATTCATGATAAAAATTTAATTTTTAAATCAGCAAAAAATTTTGGACCATATAACGCTATGCGTAAAGAAAGTGGAAGCACCAATCTAAATACTTACATTACTGATCATCTGCCTGTCAAATTTCAAGAACAGCGAAAACTTCTCTTACCGTATTATAAAGAAGCTAAGAAGAATAAAAAGAAAACCATGTGGAAAGCACTTGATGGTAATTATACTCTTTTCATAGATAATAAACAAGTTGATTTGATGTCATAAATGAATGTAAATTCTCTATTGATAATTATTCATTCAATTACTTATTGCCTACATTGCCAATGTGCTTTGCTGCTTTTCTCACTTCATTTATTTTTTAAATTGTGCTATTCTTTTGATACAGGAAATGAGTTACTAAATGGTTGCCTTTTTTAATTTTGCAATGGTAATTCGTAATTTCCTAAATTGTCTTTTGCAGTTCATTCAAACACTGCTTTTAAATTGAAATTTTAAATTGAAATCTAAAAATAAAAAAAATAAAAACATCACCTCGTTTTTTATAGTATACGTAAATACCTTAATTAAACGATTTAAAATAGAACAACTTCAAACCTCATTGGAGTAGCCATCTAATTCTTTGTATCTTAAATTGCGCAAAATTGAGATAGCTTACAAAATGGTCCAATAATATTGTGCTAGTTTTTATAAAAATTGCTAGTGCTATATTCTAGTTAAAACATTTTATGTCTATTGATTGAACAAACGTTATGTTAAGATGATGCTTTATGTTTCAGGTATGTCCTTCATTAACTACACAGCGTAGTGTTGTAAAGCTAAATATTTTTTAAATCTTTTTTTTAATTTCTTTTCATTTCTCTTTACTCAATATAGTGTTGTAATACTGTACAAACTATCATTATCATAGTGTTAGTAACCTATCTTGCTAATTGTACTGCTTAGTCCTATCTTTCAATAGCAAAAATGGCTGATTTAAAAGCAGATACGGCGCTTTTTGGAAATAACAAGGAGTTAAATGAATTCCTTGAGCCGAATAAAGCAGCCACCCTGCGAATAAGTGGTCATTCTCCTGAAGAAGCGCACGACTACCTTTTAAACTTTTTCAATATAAAAGTATGTGATTATTTAGATTTAAACTCAAAACAACCTACTTTTGATCCCAATCGTTCCCTGGTGCTTTGACATATAAATATTCGCTCATTGCATAAAAATTTTGATAATCTTTATGATTTTTTAGTTGAATTAAATTTTTTACCTGATGTAATATGCTTAACTGAAACACGAATTAAACTACACCTCTATTAAACATTTCACTTCCTAATTATACTTTTTTTTCATACTGATTCTACAACTAACGCTGGCGGTGTGGGAATTTACGTTTTAAATAAGTTTCAAGTAAAGAAATCTATCACGCAATATAACCTTTCAAAATCAGAATGCTTATGGTTAGATATTTCTGAAAACAACTTCAAGACTGAGCTTACCGTGGGTGCAGTTTACCGTCATCCAGACCAAACTAAGATAATTGAATTTTTTGAAGAATTTTCAAATTCCTTATCAGACCTCCTCACAAAAAAAAGTTTATTATATCCTAGGAAATTTTAATATTAATTTACATAGAGATAACCGTATGAATAGTGCTAACTTATATATTAATTCAATTTTAAGTCACGATGCTATACCCTTAAATACTAAGCCAACAAGAATTTCTAATAATTCATCAACCATAATCGATTATATTATAACTAATGATTCAAAGCATAAATTGCAATCTTTTATAATTAAATCTGACTTAACTGACCACTACCCAATTTTTTGTGTTATCAATAAAAATTTCATTAACAATAAAAAAAATATAGAGCAATTGTTTTACCGTGATAAAACAAAATTTTGTTCAGAATGGTTGTAAAGACCTTCAAACTGATTTAGACAATTATTTTAGTCATCGACCTACCCTGTCTAATGAAAATTTTAATGAACTATTTAATAATTTTGTCCACATTATATCACATTCTATTGACACTCTGAGGCCTTTGAGGCCAATTTCAAGAAAAATGAGAAAACTCTTACAAAAACCCTGGATTACCAAAGGCTTACTAACTTCAATTAAGAAAAAGAGACGAATGTTTAAATCTCATTTTTAAAGTGGTGAAGAAAAAAAAATCATTTTATAAAATTTACTCTAAAAAATTAACTAAACTAAAGACTTTGTCTAAAAAATTTTATTATACTTCTAAATTTGATGAATGTCAGAAGGATGCTCGTAAAGTATGGAATGTAATTCGTTCTACGCTTCCGAACTCTAAACCAATTAAAGATACTCTGACTCATTAGTAACTGACCGTGGTACAACCTCAGATTATCAAAATATAGCTGATGAATTTAATAAATTTTTTTGCTCAATTGGCTCAAATTTAGCGAATAATTTTCCAAATACGTCATTTAAGTCTTTTTCTACTTATTTTAACAAACGAGTTTCTTCTTTTATCTATCTCAACATACCCAACCCCACAGAAATCTTTAACGCTATTTATTTTCTAAAAAATAATAAAGCAGTTGCCCATGACATCATTCCAGCTTTTTTTCTTCGAATCGCCTCTCCAGTTATTATTCCGTATCTTCAAGTTTTTATTGAGTCTTGTTTCACAGAAGGCGCTTTTCCCGAAAATTGTACAATTGCAAGTATAGTTCCAATTTTTAAAAAAGGAGAACGTGATAAATCTACAAATTATCGCCCTATTTCTATTCTTACTTGTTTCTCAAAAATCTTTGAAGGACTTTTGTACAAGCGTATAAATAATTTTTTAAATAAACATAATGTAATTATAAATTCTCAATATGATTTTCAAAATAAAGTCTTAACCAATCATGCTTTTGTTGATGTTATCACACACTCCTATGACAATATAAATTCTAATCAATACACTGGTTTAGTTTTTTTGACCTTACAAAAGCTTTTTATTCAGTAAACCATGACATTCTTCTTCTCAAACTTGAACATTACGGCATACGCGGCTAAGCAAATCAACTAATTAAATTGTTTTTATCTCGCAAGCAATTCGTTTCTATTAAGGGTGCAAAATCTAAGCTGTTACAAAATAATTATGGTGTTTCTCAGGGTTCGATTCTTGGCCCTCTTTTATTTCTCTTATATGTTAATGATATGCCTCAAACGGTTAACTGTATGCCAATACTCTTTGCTGATGACACATGCTTAATTTTTACGGCCCTTAACCTTGCTTCCCTTACTAACAATTATGAATACAGAACTTCAAAATTTATCAATTTGGTTTGATTCTAACAAACTCACTGTTAATCCCTCTAAATCCAACTTCCTGATTATACCTCCCAAACTAAATAAACCTTTTTCACAAACTAATGTTTTTTTAAATAATATTTGTATTCCACAATGCATAAGTATTAAATACTTAGGTTTAACTGTTGATATAAATTTAAATTTCGATTTCCACATTTCAAATATAGCATATAAAATATCAAGAACGGTTGGAATTATCTCTAAAATTAGACACTATCTACCAGAAACAGCACTGTTAAAAATTTATTACGCTCAGATACATTCCCATTTATTATACGGCCTTATTATCTGGGGATCTACCTTCCCGACGTATCTTAAAAAATTGATAACTCTTCAAAAAAAAGCCGTTAAATTTATATGTGCAGCTAAATTTTGTGATAGTTCCTCACCTTATTACAAATGCCTTAAGATTCTAAACTTAAAGATCTTTATAAACTAGAAGTTGGTAAATTTATTCATGTCAATTTTTAAAAATGCTCCCCAATAATTTGTCTAATTATTTTATTTTAACCAGCCAGATCTCGGAAAAAAGCACTAGATTAAATGAAAAATCCAAAAAAACTTTGCATATTCCCTTTTATAAAACTTCACGATTACAAAGATGTATAAAATACCAAGGAATTAAGATATGGAACGAAATTCCCATTCAAATTCAAAATGCTTCTTACAGTGTTTTTAAATATAAATTTAAAAAGTACTTATTGAAACCTTATATTTAAAATTAAAAAACCTTCTTATTTAAAATAAAAAAAACTCCTTCTCTGCAACACTTAAATTTTACAAGTAGTTGTACCTGTAGTTTTGCTCTTAAGGGTGGCTGCTGACTAGAAGACCGAAAGGTCAAATCGCAGTCTCCCTGCGGCTAAATTTTTTATTTTATTTTAGTGTTTCATTTTCGTTATGTGATGTGATGAGATGTTGTGTGATGTGATGAATAATGTGATGAGACCAAAGAGAAGATTTTTAGATGCGGTAAAAGAAGATATGGAGGAAGTTGGTGCGAAGGAGATGGACATTGAAGACAGAAAGATGTGGAGAATGATGATACGCTGTGGCCACCCCTGACTAACGGGAAAGGCCGAAAGGAGAAGAAGATTTTCGTTATGTGTATTATTTTTTTCCACAAATAAAAGTATGTTGATTGATTGATTGATTAGACTAATAGTAAGTTACAGCCTTCCTAGTTTTACGAACTTTAAACTTAAATCAACTTTTGCTCAATCAAGAGTTTGAAAGAAGCCAAGCTGCATAGCCTACAGGTATAGGCAAATATAGTGACAGGAAAAAAACATGTTAATCAGTTATCAGTAGACATTAAAGACTTAACCTTATAATCTAAAGTCCAGAAATAACTTTTTAGACTATTCAATCAGGCCAAAATCAACTAATGTATGATTTAATGCAGATTGGCAGGTTGGCAAGTTAGTTGATACCGTGTATTAACTATTCCATCTTATGTTGTATCAACCTACCCGCACCGCATATTTTTCAAAAAAAAAGTTTTTCAGCAACTTAAAAAAGATCTTTCAGACTAGCCAAGATCTAATCACATAAGCTACAAACTGGCCACAATTTAGTTTCATACGAGTTTTCTATCATTCATATAATTAATAAATAAAGAAAAATTTTTTTAAATAGGTTGTAGCAGTGAGAATTGGATAACTTAAAATTTTGTTCGCTTAAATGTTTGTCATAAATTTATCGCTAAGAATTGTTACAGTGAAGATTTGGCTGACTCAATCCTTTTTTTATTGCCTTTGTGTTTCGTCATAAACGTTCCGTGAATTACCTCGTACGTTAAAATCTCTTGGAAGTCTGTTTTAAGGCCCGTTTCTACTACGAGCGTGGAAAAGAGCATTCTTTGTCTCTTTTATTGATCTTCGATTGAAGCGAGCGGTTAAAATTGAAGCGAGCGCAAAAAAAAAGCAATAAAACAAACAAAGAATGCTTTTTTCCACGCTCGTAGTGGAAACGGGCCTTTAGAGTTGTCGCGGGCACACTTTTCCTGCACTGTGCCCGCACTGCACTGCAAGGTTTCTGCCCGCAACTGCACTGCGCTGCAAAATTTTTTTAAGTACCGCACTGTGCCCGCACTGCACTGCAAACTTTAAACATAAGAGCAAGTATTAAAATTCGCTGTAAAACATAGTTTTGGTTAGTTTCTTATCAAACTGGAATCGTCAGATACTAGCACATTTCATATCATGCAGTTCAGCTTAAAGCTCAGTTGCCTCTTGTCTTGAAGTTACCATGCAAAAATATCAGTTCAACTCAGCTTCTCAAGTTTGCTTCAATTACAATCAACATTACAATTTTGTACCTTTGCATAGCATAGTCCAAATAGACTCTACACAGTTATCTTCTTTTATGATCTTGGAATCAAGATAATTATACATAATCACTAACTAAAAAACCTAAAGCAATTTTAAGTATCTGCAAAACCAAATATGAACATTACATTAATGTAATCACTTAAAAATGTAATCACTTGAAATTTATGGCATTGTATGAAGGTTACAAAATCTAGACTTGATCACATAAAAATCATAATAAGAATCTCAAAAACAGCAAAATTGATAAAAAATTTGCATGTGTAAAAGTTGAGTAAAATAGTATATAGAAAAGATAACAGAAAAAAAGACTTGTTTTTAAAGAGTCAATTTTAAACTACTCCATTTGGTGCCAAACTAAGTCCTACTAGATGCTAATCAATACCCACAATGCATTATATCAGCACAGATAAATTGTTGTAATTAGCTATTTCTATGTTTGAATCAGGGAATCGAACCGTTTAAAATAACGTTCCGGTTCAGGTTCGGCAAATTTTATTTTTAAAGGTTCAGATCCGGTTCAGGTTCAGCAAAAAATTTTTTTTCGGGTTCAGTTCCGGTTCGGGTTCAGCAAAAAATTTTTTTTCGGGTTTAGTTCCGGTTCAGGTTCAACAATTTCTTTTTTTAGGGGTTCAGTTCCGGTTCAGGTTCGGAATATTTATTTTTTATCTATTTCTTACAAGCGTTAGACTGTAAACACAATTTCTTACCTGATGTTATCATGGGCGTCCGCAGACGCGCTTCCTGGAGGAGTGATGGCAAACAGTCGGAAACACAAAAAATATTCTTAAAAAGGGTTTTTAAAAAAATTCTGGTACAAGTTTTAAAAAAATTAAATTAAACTAATTCACCGGCATGGGGTCTTGGTTGTAAAAACCAAGTCTTACCAATAAATTTATAGTAATGATCTTGCGAGCGCCAAAAGCGGAAACGGAAGTTTTTTGTTCTTTTGCGATCTCAAAACTTTCTTATAGATTGCGTTTACATGAGTTTATATAGATCTTTCTTCGACTACCCGCTGATACACCTGTCTAAGAATTTTTTGATAATTTTTTAGTGGCGGCCCTCACGCAGAAGGTTTACTAGTTATGAAACGTCATTAAGGTTCATTTCTACTACGAGCGTAGATTGGAGTATTCTTTGTCTCTTTTAATGATTTTTTTGCTTCGTTTTTCCTTTAAGCGCGGAAAGAAGTAAAAAAAATTAATAAAACAAAAAATACTTCGTTTAACATTTAGTCATTCAAGTTTATAATAATAAAAAATTGACGCATAAAGGCTCTTTTCCCACTATGAGCGTGGAATGGAGTACAGTGGCGAGCAAAAAAGTAAGATATTTTATTTTATTAAATTTTTTAAAAATAAGTTAGTTGCAATTGAATTACTGTATATTTCTAAAAAAAAATAAATTAACATTGGATTTAATATAATTTTTTGTGCTCTTTTAATGATATATTACTTGATATATATTAATATAATTCAATTTTAACAATGATATTTTTAAAAAATCTTAAAAAATAAAAAAGTCTTACTTTTTTTGTTCGCCACTGTACTCTTTACTTGATTTATTGACTTTATTTGCTTCACTTAGATTTTAAGCGCGGAAAGATGATCAAAACAAACAAAGAATGCTCTATTCCACGCTCGTAGTGGAAACGAGCCTTAACTTTTAGAAGTTTTTAATGCATATTTATGTATTATTTTGTAAAATTTGAAATTTAAAAAAGCGTGTCCCCCTTTTGGTTCTCCTGGCGCACGTTCATATATCTAGTGAACATATTTTTTCTTCATTTCTCGGCTGATAAAGTCGTTTATGACGTTTCTTTATTGGCACACAAGTGCTCAAACAAATTGTGGCAACTTCAAACGGTAACATTTAATTTAATAATTACAACTAGAAATAAATTATAAATTAAATCAGTTTGTTGTATAAGATTTTTTTTTTCTTAAAATAACTGAAATCAAGCTTTGCAATTTTGTATATTGATCACTGCTTGCTTACAACTGGTACTAAGAACTTGCTGCTTTTTATTTTAATAAGTGTATAGCGACGAAAGGGTAAAAATTAGGTATGGGTCCAATTGTTTAAAAAAAGTCTTAAATTCAAGCAAATTCAAATTTACGGGAGACAATCATTTCTCAATTCGTAAAACCAGCAAAATTGTTTCTCAACATTTGATTAAAGACTTTTTCGATAAACACTAGCTTGATATTGGCAGAAAAATACTCTGGCTCCTCCATAATGTTTTGTTTGCCAAGCTGTCTAACTATTGGCGACCAAAACTATTTAGTTTTAACTCAAAGTCAGATTGTGCTACTAAATTTTGTTTGCAGGGGTAACTTATACATATATGTAATTTGCTTATAGTTTCTCGGTTGCATTCTACATAAAGATAACTGACGCAAAACTTTTGTAATGAACCAGCAAATACGTGGTTCATGCATTAAAAGTTATTTGTCCTGTTGCTACAATTTTGGTAGGCCTGAAAGTTAACAAAAATTTAATTTTAACGTAATACTTGATAAATGAAAAAGCACGCTAGATAAACGTTGTTTACATACAGGTTCGAGTATTGGTTATTTTACCATACATTTCAACATTGAATCTGCAAATTAATAAATCCGACAATATCATGCATCAAATCAATTTAATTGCCCCCTAAAGAAATGCTGAAAACCATTTTTTGTTTAGTAAATAATTACCAACAATCAACGTGGATTTAACATTATTAAAACTAGTTAAAATATACGAGATTAACATTAAAAAATAGCAAACAAACTCAAAACAACCTTTCTGGTAGAACTTTTATTTTTTTTAAATGTTAAGATTTACGTTACTTCAGGTAAAATGCTTACCAAACTTAATTAATTTTTAATAACATTACAAATATTTAAACATTATTTTGTAGCATTAATTTAACGATACCTACTTAAAGTTTAGTTAAAACACATCTGTTAAATAAAGTAATGCTTTGACAAAGGTTAATCGAACTTGACAATTTTTCCTACTCCGTAAACAATTTAAAGTATAACAATAAATTTTCTTTACCATTGAACATTAAAAAAAAATGGACAATATGAACGAAAAATTTAACATTAAATTAAGGTTTATATTTCATCTGTGGAGTCTTGTTCCAACCTAAATAAGTAGTTGTTTCGTACAAGCAATACGTTTTCGAGCATATTCGAGTCCATTCTTGAGCGTTGTGGAGACAAAATAAATTTTAAGCTGGAGAACGCTCTTTCCACGCTAACTTGTGTGGCTGGCACTCCGAATAATAAGGAAGCAAGTATGTACAACTTTGGAAATTGGTTCTTTTGGCTTCTCCAATACTTCAAAATGTTTTGATCTTTCTTTATCCGTGGCTCTTGTTGAAAAGCCTTTAAGTCGTTGCTAATGTCTAAAGAGCACTTTGCAACCTGTAAAGTTTAAAACTTGCTTCAGGAAAATTAGTTCTTTTCATAATTTTATAAACCATAAATGAGATAATACAGTAGGTCTACAACAAATGTTCATTAAACCGAATTTTAGTCATTTTGCATAAAACCATACAGCAAAAGATCTTCCATTCTTTTTTATTTCATCTCCATATTTATCCTCGTGACTCGCAGGAAAGCGACGGAGGCGCTAATACATAGGATAGGCAATTTTCCCGACCTGCTTCTGGAGATGCCAAGATATTGCTGTCCGCTTGTAATTTAATAGAGACATGACTGTAATTTAGAACTGCTTGCCAAGACCACCAAGTAGGGGAAAGTGCCGTAAAGTGTTTTTCCCAAAGGCACAACAGAATGGCGCGAGTAGGTTTTGAACCGAGATCATGTTGATCATAAGTACGGCGCTTTAACCACTCGACCACACTGCCGTCATTCTACTTGGTCATAGCCGTACCTGGCGGGGGGGAAGAGGGCAATTGCCCCATCAACTTTTTAAGATTATTTTTCGGGCAGTGACAAGAAAATATTTGGGCAAAACCAGAATTTTTGGGCAACGAAAAAATACTACCAAATTTTGCTGAAGAGCTTTTTTTTTTTTGAAAACATTTTGATTTTGGGACAAAAAGTGAGAAAGATGAGACTGATTTCAAGTGAAGACCTTTTTTTTAGAGAACACCATGATTTTAGGACGAAATTTGGTCTTTGTCCGAGAATCTCAGACAATTTACTAGAAAATCAGGATTCGGGCAAATGTCACAAAATTCGGGCAAAACTTTATTGCCCTCCCCAATTTTTTGAGCCGGTACGAGTATGCGATTGGTCACAAAGTCGCCACAACGATAAAGAGGTCGTATGAGTAAACTAAGCGAAACCAAATTTAAGAAAATTTATTCAAAAAACGACTGTAGCACTATGTTGATCCTGCCAAAGAAATCAAAAATAATTCTTTGAAAATAAAAATGCTACTATTTAAATTACTAGTTGCGTGTATCAATAATGTCAGGCCAAATAATTTGAAGCAAGAACAAAAGATGAAGAACAAAGTTCGTAAAATTATGGAGTTTACTTTAGTTTAACAAAACAAAATTTTGGCCTAGGTAAATACAATAACAGCTAAAAAAATAAATACCTTTTGTTTTGCTGATTCCAATTCGTGCGCCTTTAACATCACTTCTAAATCATCATCGTCGTTGCCGGAGTTGCGTAAATCGGGAGATAGCCGATTTTGATCGGTAAAATTTATACTTTGAGATTTTAAGTTTTGCAAGCTAATCCAGGTATTTTGAAGATGAGCTATAGCTGATGTTTTTTCTTCCTCGTTCAACAAAACTTTATATCTAGGATCCAGAAAAATGCATGCCACAAAGACATCATTTTCCAGTAACGCCAAGTCGCGTTTTTTTATAGAAGACAGCAATAACTGCGAAAACTCTGTTGGTGATGCCTTTGAAATTTCTAATTTGCACCTTAACCAAATTCCATAAAAGTCACCCAACGTAAGATGTTGTTGCTGTAAAGCCTTGGCGGCTTTTCGGGCTGGTTCAAGAGCTGTCACGATTTCGGAAAACAAATTCCATTGTGACTCCAATAGATGCAGTTCAGCATTGGAGACGGCCATTTCTTGGCAGAAATCTTTTAATGAAAGTAGTCGCTGGAGCATATCACAAGTAGAATGCCAACGAGTTACACAATCCAAAATAGGCTTTTTTCGTTTTAATTTTTTCAAAATCACCATAATAGATGGATTTCTTAAAATTTTACACACATGGCGGGCTTTAGCAATGTCGCTTTTTAAAGAAGATTGTTTTAAAGCATCGTCTACAGCTAATTGTAGGGTATGCGCGGCGCAGCGAAGACCTCGAAGCATTGGGCGGCTAGTAGATTCAACAAAATCAAACGCTGCTAAACTTTCAAGCAATATTTCAATATTAAAGGCCGAAGAATCAGTCGCCTCGCATTCACTGTCCTCATCAGAGTAAACATCGTTTTAAACATCGCTATTGGATGAAGCAGCTTGGCTTGTCCCAAGAGAATCTTCATCAGCAAATGCGTTTTCTTTAAGTTGCTCATTTGATAGTAGTTTTACAGATTTTAGCATGTTAGCGCCATTGTCAGTCGTAACAGTATAAATCTGACTTATAGAAATTTCATATTGCTCTAAAACATCTGCCACGGCGTTTTTAATGTATTCAGCCGTGTGGCGATGAGTAAGTTCTTTCATCGCTATTGTCCTCAGAGTAAGCTTTCCATTTTTTATGAGCTGAATGTTGATACCTAAAATAGCCCTGTCCATTCGTGTCGCTATGTCTATTTTAAGTGAAATAAACTTTTCACGAATATCTTCTTTAATTTCTTTTTTTATTTTGCTCGCTAGCATGACAACTTCTTCGCGAATATTTTCTGCGTTGATGCAAATTTTATTTCCACTGTCGGAGAGCGCTTGCGAAATTAGATTTAAAAGTTTTCTAAACCCTGAATCTTCAACAATTTTAAACGGTCTTCCATTCACAGTGACCATTTCCAAGCAAGCAGTTCTTAATAAATGAGCATCGATTTTTACTCGAATTGTTTTAAAGAGTTTTTTATCCAAAGTTGTTTGACAACAAGATAAAGCATTTTCAGACAAAGATTCATTAGCATTTTTATGTATTTTCTTAGATTTTATTGATAGATTAATGAAATATTTTTCTTTGTATTTTTTAAAGCACTCCTGATGAAATCTTTTTACGTGTCTTTGTAAATTAGATGCGTGGTTTCCACGAAGAGCTGTGCCACAGTCATCAATTTGACACACAGATGAATCGGTCGATATTTTATAAATGAAAAACTTTCGAATATTACTCAATTGCGTGCGCGGCATCTTTTTTAATATTAACATAAATTACCAGATTTAATATAGAATATCAGTAAAAAAACTGAAAAAAATTATGCGTAGTATTATATTAAACATTTAGCATATGTCTACTATGAAATTATACCACAAAAAGTAAACCTGTTTTGTTATACGGAAATAAACCCAAATTAGAAGTTGAATTGGTAAGGTTGTTTCGCAAGTTCCGTAAGAGCTGATTTAAATATACAGTAGAATGCCGATTATCTAAACTAATTAAAACCAGGCGTGGTTCGGATAACTGTTTTTTTCGGATAATCGAACAATCACTTATTTAGTTTGGTTTTAAGTTTAGCACTCTTTTCGTCGCTGCCAAGTTTTTCATCCTTTTTAGAAGCAGAAGCTGCGTTGAATGACACTCTGTCGTTCACACCATGCTATGGCGTTGTAACCACCTTAGCGTTCGGATAACCGGCGTTCAACTGTGGCGCAGTATCGTGGCAATATTAAAGAAAAAGCTTTCACAACGAAAAAATTATTGCATCCCCTACATCAAATTTTATCAATAAAGTAAAAGGTTGGTGGTTTTGCAATTAAAAACAGCTATTATTAATGCAAAAATTCTAGTTAAATATCATCCAATTTTATAAACTTTTGTTTATTAAAACTTCTTTAGATACTATAAATAAAAAACAAAAACCGATGACAGTCAAACAAAAAAATGTTTGTTATTGAAGACGAATATTTTTTAATGGTAAAAAAATTTTTGCGCTTAATCATCATCTGTTTTTGGGTTTTATTTATGGTATCTGAAGAAGTTTTAATAAACGAAAGACTAAAAGAAATACAAATGAATTAAAATAAATTCTGGCGTTATCTAATCAATGCAAAGTTAAAAAGTAAAAATCGTAACTATTATGAATTGCAATCTCCATACTGACAAACAACTCAACCTTTATCTCTTCAGTAGAAAATTTTAGAAGCACATTTCAGACAAAAACTCCCAAGAGGTTTTTACGCACGAGTTACTTTATCAAAACGTTTATGACGAAATACATGTATTCAGGCAATAAAAAAGTTTGAGTCAGCCAAATCTTCACTAAACAATTTTAAGAGATAAATTTTTGACGTAAAGTTGAAGCAAACATTGATGCAAATGAAAAATTTATGTAATCCAATTTTCACTGCTATAGTATGTTTAAATAAGCCTAAAAACTATGAACAGCTCATCCCGAATCAACCTTACTGCAAAAGTGAAGGCCTTTTTAGATTTTAACATGCAAATTTGAGCCTAATAAGAAGCTGAGAAATAAGAGAAAAGCAGTTAGCTTACAAAATATTACTTAAACTTCACGCTACAAGGCGAAGGTTAATAGCTTCTCTTCCTAATCTCAACAAATTTTCTTTAAAAAATTTTGTTTTTTTGAAAAATCAAAAATTAATTAACTTTATTGCATTGCTTGCATTGCTTGCATTGCTTGCTCAACATTATTTTTTACTCAATCTCGACTGTTAGGGATACCATCATGCTAGTGAAAACCATTTGAGGCAACTATAAGTTACACTGAATTCGAATCATTCGATAAGTTTACACTGCTTTTTTATTAAACTTCTCCACGCAACTAAATTTCAGTCGAGTGGCTCCCCAACAGCCTGCACTGTGCAGCTTTGATTTTTTAATGGCGTCAAATAATTTTGCTTCACCTACGATAGTTTCACTATGTTTGCTACGTCTCTATAGTAATATGTATTTTTTTAAAAGTATGGCACTGTAAAAAGCTTAAGAACAACTGCTTTAGCATATATTTAAAATTTCGCTTTCTTTATCTAGCAAGTGACATGTTTTTGCTTTAACTTCTCGCCTGAAAAAGTCGTTTATAACGTTTCTGTATTGCCACACAACAAGTATCGTGACCAAAAAATTGCGGCAACTTCAAAAACAAAATGTGATTCTGATTCTTCTACAAATAACTTTAAAATTAAAATTTGAGCATGAAACGGTCGAACCGGATCCATTTAAAATAAAGTTCCGGTTCAGGTTCGGGTTCAGCAATTTTTTTTCTACGGGTTCAGCTCCGGTTCAGGTTCAGCAAATTTTATTTTTAGGGGTTCAGTTCCAGTTCAGGTTCAGCAAATTTTATTTTTTCGGGTTCAGTTCCGGTTCGGGTTCAAAAAATAGTAACGATTAATACGGGTTTACGGATCCGGTTCGGGTCCGGTTCGACACCCTGGTTTGAATACCGCAATCAATTATCATTTTTTTATCGGTGACATGGACCAACTATACTGTTTAAGAGAATATATATTTCACTAAAATAATTTATTGATATTGTTTGTTGCTATATACTGATACTGATTATTGAACTCTACCAAGGGATTAAATATACAAGTTAATTAGTAGGTCCATATCACTTAAAAGACAATATCACTCAACTTTTTATCAACTATTTTAAATAGCTGTTTAAAAATACAATTGCATCAATATGTTGCGGATAAAGCCTGGTTCTTCTTTCTTCATAAACTCTACCAGCACATGAAAAAATGCGTTCTGATGCAGCTGATGAGCATGGGATGGAGAAAACATAGTTTGCCAATTTGGCAAGTCTAGGATATTGTGCTTTTTTTTGATGCCAAAACTTTAACACATCAAAATTTCCAACATGCCCTTCAGCATAATAGTCTTCACTTGAAAAATCAGCTTGTTGATACTTTGCAATTTCATCGCTTATTGTGCTACCACACTTGTCATCATTAAGCTCGTCTGCAAAATCACCCATGTCTAAAGCAAAATCAGTTTTACGTCGCTTTGCTTTTTGATAGTTGTGATCAGCAACACTTGTACCTTGTGAGGTTGCGGTGTAATCATCAACATCGTCCTTGTTAAACTTCGGGTCACTCAACATACTTTGCACGAGCTGAATTACCTCTTCTTTCATGGATGCCGGTAGAACAGATAGACTTTTAAACTTTGGAAAGCAAAATAAAGCCACTTTATGTAAATCAAAATCATTCCATTTTTTTTCGATCAGCAAAGCTAAATTGGACTTTAGACATTTAATTGCCAACGAATCGCTAAATTTTCTTTGGCAGTGAATCAGCAGCTTTTTTTTCCAAAGAAGTACCCCATGCAGCGTAGGGTATTTGTCGCCCTCCATTGCAGTGCTGACAGATTTAAATGGAGCCAACAATGTGATTAGATTCTTCATTAGCACAACATCAATAAATTGCAATTTTTAATTTTGATTTTTTTCTTTTAATATACTCTGAATTTCTTCAAAAACTTCATATACGCTAATTAACATTGCCAGTTTCGAGTTCCATCGAGTTTCAATGTCTTGAATAACGGATGTCGACAGTTGTGAAGCTAACCCGCTTCGTTTAAGATAAGCCACTAAACTTTTAACTGAGTCCAAAAGTTTTATCACTTTATCGATTTCATTGCCCTTTTGATTGATTTCTTCACATTCGCTTAGTTGTTCAGAAACTGTACCAGCATGGGTTTCTGCCAGTATTGGTAGATTGTCTGGTTGCATCTTGAAAGCATGATACAAAATAACATTTAGTACATGGCAGCAGCAAGGTAACCATGAAAAACAATCTAATGCCTTTTTTATGTTTGCTCCTCTGTCAGTAACAAATGTGGCACGACTCAACATAGACTCATCGATTCCAATTTGGTCAAAATTGCTAACAAGTTCATTTCTTATATTGTCGGATGTTTTTCTTTCAGCTGCAAACAATTTGCAAAATAATCCACTGTTTTTTCTTTCTTCATTTTCTAGCCAATGCACTGTGGATGACAGGTAAGTGAGTTTTTTGTAATTATCAGTCCAAAGATCAGCAGTTACTCCAAAACCACATTATCTTGGACAGCCATTTTTAGTGAACTCAAAAGATTGCTTTTCTGAGTGCTTGCAGTTGATCTGACTTTACTTGCAATGGTATTTCGAGATGGTAGCACATCATCTATCGCTACTTTTCCATGTTTAGCTCCAATGTCTATAAGCGTTTGAGCAAACTCTTTCATACCTCTGCCTTCAAGTACTAAAAAAGGTCGCAAGTCTTTCACCACAACAGATACAGCAGCATTTAAAACTTCAGATTTAGCCTGACTGGCAACATTTTTTCTCGGAAAAGTCAATTTGAGTTGCCTGCCTGAATGTCACAGACTTTGTTCGGGAATCCCAAAGGACCAGTTGAGCTAGGTAACCCGAATACCTGCGCTGAAACAAAGCTGTGTCTAAATTTTATTTTATTCCGGCTCAAGAAGTAGTTTTGCTATGAGCCTGACGGTTTATACAGTTGGTTAACGAAAGCTCGGATTGATTTCGTTGAAGATTCTTTTCCACCACAAACAGAGACCCTTGTCTCTAATAAAAACGAATGTATTACAAAATCACGACCGACGAAATTCTATTCCACGCTTTGCCAAACTGCAAAGCGAAATCAACACTATAACTCGACTCAATCAACACGAATAATTCTACCTCTGTAGAACAAAACTGCCAACCACTGGCACAAAATAAATTGAACAATTGTCCACCGACCAAAATCTAACGGTCCACCTCCTGTGGCCAAACAAAATCACCTTCGCTCGAGCCGCCACTCGAGTCGCTTCAAATTACCTCACAACGATAATGATCATCATAATAATAAATTTCTCGCTACGCATCGGCTTTATATAGAAAACAAAATCACGTGACGTAAACTTTCTCGTAAATTCAAGATTCAGCCAGAAACCCCTGGAGAGTTCGTTACGCGAATCAAGTGGAATATACGCGAATTTTCCAGTACAATGATGTTAGTCAAAAACATATTACGTCAATACAAAGAGAAAAAAAGAGAAAAAGATACATGTATCGAGCCATATAACAAATTGGACGTATATCGCAGACAGCGCTCAAAGAGCCGCATTTATTCTCTTATGATAAAACTACAAACTGCTTTTAACGGGGATACACTACATCGTTATGATTAAAATTATGAATGAAGTGTGACACTGAAGCATTTGAATTTATTGTTCCATTACATTTACTAATATGTCTGCTCAAATGAGAAGTACCTGTGTTATGTAAATCATACTTGAAACAGTTTAAACATTTTTTGCAAGCAACGTAATTTAATTTTCTTGTAGACACATTTTCACAACCAGTGGTCTCGTCTGGTTTAGCAACTATCGCCATATCCTTCCACACACTTGATTTTCCACTTTGGCTAAGTAACACCAGCTCTTTTTTTCGTAATTTTTCTTCCACATCTTTGCAGTCCCAGTTGCTCATATTGATTTTTAAATGTACATATTATAACTTGTAGTTAAGCCAAATGAAATTTTCTAGTAAAGGAATTTTTAATCAATGAATAGTGTTGAAGCAATGCAACATATTTTTGCCATTGGTAATAGCTTACCGGTAGGCCTATAGAGCTACCATAGAACGGGGTGACTTGGATAGGTCTTTGACACTAAATTAATTCCAGAAAAGTTTAGTACAGGTACAATGATAGCTGCTAGTTTAATGTTTAGGTGATTGAAGCAAAAATCATTTTATCTTTAAGGCTATCTATTATTTGACTGTGGTATATTAGGCCAGTCCAGTACCAATCCTGCACAACCTTCACTGTACAGGGCAAGTATTGACATTAGTTCCAGTTGACTTATGTTTAGGTCTGCTGTCAGCTGTTAAAAACGGTAGCCTAACATACCGGTCCGGTAACATAAAAACTAGGCTTAGTCTTATCTTGGTAGTTTGGTTCTACTGGCACACTTCAATATTCAAAATAGTTCCCTTGGTTCAGATTCAATAGTCAAAATTTAAAACTTATTTCAAACTCAATAAGCCATTCAATCAAACTTTGATCTGAAACTTATCTTGAATTTCTGCCTGTCGTGACTGCCTAATGCCTAGCCTACGGCTTGTTGTCACGTTTTTTTTAAAGTACCGTACTACCAGTGCCGGCGGTGTATGTCAGATTGTCTGACTTTGACTCATTGACTGTTTCTTGCAGTGTTGCCAAAAACAAATAATTATAAAGATGTGGCAGAAATTTATCTCACTCAAAATTTAGTAGCCTTGTGCTCGATCCCCTATATTGGGAGATCTTAACACCTAAATAAATTTTGTGTAAAAAAAAACTTGTGTGTAAATTTCACCGGAAGAACGTAGAGAAGTTGAGTATAAAAATATTATTTAAACATAAATGCTTTAATCCTGCTTCTAAAGCTCCAGAATGACTACGGAATTTGCAAAAGTTCAAAACTATTTCTCGATTGCACGGTGTCCGCACGGCGCGGTAAATTTGATCAAAAAGTTACGCGGTGCCCGCGCGCCGCCGTGTACGCTGCGCGGTTGACATATCCAGTCTGTTTCGTGCACATGTGCTTCAAAAGTTTTCTTTTAAATAGATAAGGTTTAGTTGTTTATCAGTACAGAGTGTACGATTTAAATTAGCTACGATTTTAACCTTTTTCTAGTTATTTAGATAACGCCAGAATTGATTTTAATTTATTTTCTTGTATATTTGATCGATTATTATATTCTTAATCACTGCCTTGGTTAATATACGTAATTGATTTAATCAGGAGTAGTGATTCTTGTTCGGATAGAATCAGGTTGGATAAAGTCAAGATCAACTTAACATAGGTTTTTAGTAAAATTTTAGCATTTTTTAAAAATGTTTGTTTGCTAAAAATTATACGAATTCCAACAATTTTTTTATCATAAGTAAGCATAATAACTCTGTTTTAAATGGTAGCGTTATTTCAATTTAAAGTTTTTTCTTTTGACTGTTACAGCTGCTGTATCAACTAACCTGACCTTCCCCTACTGCCAGGATCAGATGCTGGCAGTAATGTTGTTAAGCCAGCATCGAGTTTCGTCATCCAAAATCGTCAGACCTCGTGCTCCATGTGGTGCCCGATGTATGGGGCATGCTATTAGAACGTGGTCTGCGGTTCGTTCAGCGGCGCCGCACTCGCAATTCGTGAAGGAGCGAGACTCCATTTGTGCATGGACGAATGGAATCGCCCAACACCAATCCGCAGGCGTTTGAGCTTAACCCAAGCTGTTCGGGGCAAGCCCATTTTAACAAGCCTGGCACTGGTCCTGGGTATGAAAACACGAAACCTGGATCATTCTCACAGTACTTCGCGTACCATTTATGGTTTGTCCACTCAGAAGCGAGGATGCCAAGTCCGGCAAGGTTGTTTAAAACATTCCGCGCAGCCGGTACAAATGGACGTCTAGATCTTAATCTCTCTTGGCGAGCATCTGAGGACCCACTTAAAAGACCATACAAGATATGATCGGATGTTCCAGATGACGGGTGCTTTCTTGCAGCCTGGGATGACTGCCTTTAAACTTGAAACGGAAGGATATTTACTCATTCCGATTTTCAGCAAGAGTCTGCGAATCGGCAAACGTACTCCTTTTCAGGACGGGGTAATGTGTGGAAAAAAAATTATGATGTGATATGTTGAGATGTAGTTACAATGTGGTGAAAACGCACAAAATGTTAAAAGAACGTGACTCATTTTCGAAATGATATAAAATTTAATAACAAAACGAAAATGACGAAATCGTTCGTCTGCAAATAAAAGAAATAAATAATAACACTACTCAAAGCTAAACACTACTAAGCTTACTAAGTCTGAACACAACTGTACAGGCAAATGACAAGGCAAAACACAACTGTACAACAAACCCCATTGTTACGTAATAGTACGAACTATCAAGCATTTGTACATCCCCCCCAAGTTCGTACTATTCCGGCCAGGTATAGTTATGTAGTTGATCCCTTGATCACCCATTGACCAGAGGTCGGATCCAATTCGACAGCAGGTCGTCGTAGGCGAGAGGACCGTCTAGGGATCATTGATTTGTTGTTTTCGTGGGTGTCAGGGTCAGTCTCCTGCGAATTAGTGTCCGTCACAAATGTGGAGTGTGTGGTTGTAGGTACGACATCATGGACGTCTTGTGGTTGCCCATGATCTATGACCTCAGATGAAGTTGCATCAGCAACGTGGGTGGACGTGGAGGGTGGGTATTGAACGTGCGTTTCATGTTGGGGGGGCACTGTTGGTGGTGAAGAAGTTTGCTGGGACTCGGCAACATCAGGTATTATACGAAGGAATCGTCGATTGCGCCTGGTTATACGACCGGATCCTCCCACTTTAACATTATATTGGTCGAAGTCCAATGCTTCGACCACGGTGCCGACTTTGTCCCATTTACGTGGGTGTGTGCCTCCTTGATTTTGGATGAACACGCGATCACCACACCGCAGCGGGCGCAATGAGCGTGTACGCGCGCTCAATGCTTCATTGGTCCGTTTGGCTCGAACTCGAAGGGCATCTTCTTTAGCTCGCCATGCTTCGCGCCAAGTACGACGAATAAAGCGATTAGAAAAAGTAGCAAGCCGATTAACGAACGAAAAAGCGTCTCGCAAAGGGTGACCAAAGACGATTTCAGCTGGGGATAAATCGCAGTCAGGATCCGGGGTATTACGCAGTTGCAACAGGGCGCGCAGAAACGAATCATTGTTCAAATCCCCATTAGGGCTAATATTGGACATGAGAAGTCTTTTAGCGGCTTTGACTGCAACCTCCGCGCGGCCGTTAGATTGGGGGAAGTAGGCGGAAGAAACACGGTGTTTAATGTCCCACTTGCGCATAAAATCCTGTGTGACAAAGGCAGTAAACTCTGGGCCACCATCTGAGGAAATTTCTTCAGGCACTCCAAAAGTGGCAAAGTATGATCGAAGGAGGCGAACAAGTGCATTTGCGCCAGTGACGGTGGTCCCAGCTGGTGTACCAAACACATCTGACCAACCGGACAATCTGTCTCCAACGATCAAGAAGTGCCGTCCTGCGTAATCAAAATAATCCGCAAAAATTTTTTCGAAGGGCGTGGTAGGTGGGTGGGAGGGCAACGGGGGGGTTGCGGCTTGCGACGGCGCATTTCGGTTGCAATGAGCACAAGAATCGCGAATATTGTGAATATCTTGAGTCATCCCCGGCCAGAAAACGGTTGCTCGCGCACGCCGTTCCATGGCCGACACCCCTTGATGGGCGGCGTGCAATGTGCGTAATACTTGATAGCGGAGTTGCGGCGGAATCACAACACGATCATTGTATAAAATAACGCCGTCAGATATATAAAACCCATCGCGATATGGGAGGTATTGACGAATACCTCCTTCCGGCGGTAAGTTTACATCAAAGTTTGATTGTATGGCAGACAGTAGGTCATTGAGTGCAGCGTCACTGGCAGTGTGCCGGGCAATTTCATCCCAGTTTAAAGTCAACTGATCACGCGTATTTTGCCGCACCGAAGCAAGAAGGGCTTCTTCGAGAGAGTCTATAGAATCACGCTCGGCACCCGAAATGGTAGCAAAAAATTCTGATGTGGCTGGGTGTCGCGATGCAGCGTCCGCAGCAATATTAGTCGACCCCGGCAAATGTGCAATGTCAAAACGCCACATTAGAGTGCGCTGCTTTAATCGGAAGAGCCGGGTATTGCTGATTTCATCTAGAGTTCGATCCCCGAAAATTTTCGTTAGCGGCTTGTGGTCGGTAACAACTACTAAATTATCGCAGCCCTGCGTAAAGTATTTAGTCTGCTCGAGTCCCCAAGCTACAGCTAGGGCTTCTCCTTCAATAGGGGCGTAACGTTGTTCAGCCGACGAGAGAAAGCGAGAGCCTGCGAGAGTTACTCGCCATCCATTGGCACAGCAATCTGGAAGGGTGGACGGGCTTGCACAGTGTTTTTGAAGCAGGAAGTATCCGATGCCCCGATTTGACCAGTCCGGCCTTAGGCAAGTACGTCGAGTCGGATCGAAAATTTCTACGCCGTGACGTATGGCGTCAATGATAGCATCTTTCGAACGCGCAAATGCTTTATCAAGATTGTCATTCCACTCGAACTTACGTTTCGGACTGAGAAACGGCTTGAATGGAGCCATCAAGTCTCGAATTTTGGCGTAATTGGCCACTTGATTAATGAGACCAAACCAACTTCTTATATCCTTGATGTTCTTAGGCGTAGGAAACTGTTGAATCGCATTCAAGTACTTGGGCAGGGGTTCTACACATGATTCAGAAATGCGGAATCCTGCAAAGTCAACTGACCGTTGGGCAAATTGAAATTTGCTGGGGTTGAGAACGATACCAGAGCGGCCCACGAGAGTAAGAAATTGGATGGTGCGCCACCAATGTTCCTCTAGGTTCTCGTCAAAAAACACGGTGTCATCCACACATCGCTCCTTTCGCATAAAATCAGACAAAATGGCGGCGAAGCGACGATTGTAGCCATCTCCCGAAGAAAGGAAACCTTGTGGTGCCCTTGTATATCGCCAGCGTCCAAATGGTGTAATGAAGGTGGTAAGATGACGGTCTGACTCGCGTAGTGGAACGCTATGGTATCCATTCCAAGCGTCGGTCACACTTTTCCAAGTATTACTTGGTACACGACGGGCTAGCTTGAAGGGTGTTTCCGACGCGAATGTTTCCCGACGACAGAATTTGTTCAGCGGCGATAAGTCTACAGTCCGTCGGGGTGTACCGTCATGTTTTCTGGTAATCACCATGCGATGGCACCATTGAGTAGGCTCTCCGTGCGGGACTTTTTCGAGAATTCCTAGGGCTTCATCCCGAAGGAGGTCTGCATGGACCTGTTGTTGCCAATGTAGAGGAATAGAAGCCGGGGTATGGAACGCTCTTGGTTTCGCTGAGGGGCTGACATGGATTTCGATGGGTGGTCCTGCCATGCAATGAAGAGGGCGATGCGGGCATGTGTTAAATGTGGAGGAAGCGTATCGCTCCAGTAGCCAAGTTTTCATTCGATCATTATTTTCGGGAGTACAGCGAAATGGTAGCGAACGTGGGGGTGGTGGCACGGCAGTACGTTGAGGGCAGGTGCAAGAATGATTTTGATCGCCCGGTGAGGCGCAGCCACCAGTAACAGTGCGCGTGAGGTGCGCATTAGTGATGGCAGCAGGTTCACCAGCGCATTCCTGCGTCTCAGCATAAGCATGTTCTCCCAATGATGGAAAACTGGGTGATAGGACCCCCAGGGTCGACAGTGTTCCGTGCGATAAAAAGAGGGTCTGAATGTCGGCGCTAATGTAGACCATGGCCCGGCATTGCACAACATAACCGTGACACGACGGTCCTTCAATGATGGCGAAGAACGCTCCCACAATTGATATGGAGGAATGATTGGCGGCCACCAGGTTGGATGCAGGGGTCAGGATGTCAGATGGGAAGCCATACTTTACAAATTCGTCCAGAGACCATACATTCACTTGGGCGCCGGTGTCAGCGATGGCGGTAACATTAGTAGCACGGACTGATGTAGATTCGCCATGAGCCTGAGCGCGATCGACTGAAATCGTTACGTGGACCTTGGGGTGCTCTCTCATACGTGCTGTTGCCCACTGTCCATCTTTGAATATATAATGGGGGCCTTGCATGGTGGCATTTCTATGTACTGCAGACAGAGGCGTGTTGCACTTGTTTGGCCTGTGCCTCGAGACTGGCCTGTGATTTGTTCTTATCGAACTCAACTGAGGGTCAGCAGGCGACGTGACTTCAAGAGTTTGTAGACCTGGTTCCGGTGGTGAAGGACCCACTTTATGAGTGAGTTGGCGTCTTCGGCGTTTCTGTGACTGGTAGCATTCAATACACAAGGTATAAGGTTTGGTATTCCAACCACGAGGTCCTTTTTTGTAGAGCTGAAAAAGTTGCTGGCAGAGAGGACAACGCGACTGTTTTGACCGATCAGGTAAATTGTGGGATTCCCTGCATGGGGTGCATTACGACATGCTCTGTGGTCTGCGTCATGTAGGCGGCGAACGGCTGACACAGATGTGACCTCGGTCGGGGGGACGGCGTTGCGAGCCATTTCTTTGCTTTCAACAAGGGCAACGATCTCGTTGACGGCGCGTGTGATCCGCGCCGCCAAGAATTTCCCGGCGAATCTCATCGTCAGCAATGCCATTCAGCAAAGTATCCCGAATCATGTGGTCCGTATAATTGATTTTTAAACCACAAGTACAATCAATTGTGAATGCACATGTGTCTGCTTTGCCGCGCACTCTCGCTGCAAATGCGTGAAAAGGTTCGTCTCTCAGTTGGCGCATCTGCATGAGATCGGATCGCAAGACGCCAGTAGCTACTGGGATAACTGCAAGTCGACGCATGGCGGATAGTAACTCCTGCAAAGGCTTAGAGACAATCTCTGCATCTGATTTTAACAAACTATCTCCTAAGCTCTGACTGGCACACTGAAAGAGTTGCGCGGTGGCTGAAGCTTCGTTGATGCCTGATCCTTGCCTAAACATTTGCCAGCGGCGAGTGAATACGTTCCACGTTTCTAAAGACACGCCTGCGTCAATGCTGGGTCTTGTTAGTTTTGGTCCCTCTGAGGGAGCGCGAATGGAATTAGGCCCAGGAGTAGCATGACTAAATGCGTGGCTCTGTAAAATAGCGCAAGCTACAGCTTCTGGTGCGTCTTCGGATTGAAAAGCGCAACCCGGGTACGCACAATCTATAACAACCATTTTAACAAAAATTAACTAGCCTTAACGATTTCGTCATAAAAGAACGTGACTCATTTTCGAAATGATATAAAATTTAATAACAAAACGAAAATGACGAAATCGTTCGTCTGCAAATAAAAGAAATAAATAATAACACTACTCAAAGCTAAACACTACTAAGCTTACTAAGTCTGAACACAACTGTACAGGCAAATGACAAGGCAAAACACAACTGTACAACAAACCCCATTGTTACGTAATAGTACGAACTATCAAGCATTTGTACAAATGTAATCATTTGATGTAATTATCACAATGAATTTACCGCGATGAAATTAAGTCGATGGAATTAAAGTGAACCAACCAAAACATTAAAAAAAGCTTTAAGTTGGCTTACACAGCCCATAGTGTACTGCAACCAAAATAGCTTACTAGATTTCAAAAGTAGCCCAAAAAGTGTAAGTCTTACATTAGTAGTTTATTTTTAGCTGAACTCGAGTCTTATTGGAGATTATTTGATAATTTTTTTAGCTTGACTAATAATTTGAGGAGTCGAGTCAAGTGCAATTTTTTTTGTAGTATGGACTCAAGTCGAGTTCAAGTCGTTTGAAATTTCGCGGAGTGGACTCGAATCGGGTCGATTGCTAAAAAGCACCGTGATTGTGATCGACATAGCCTCGGTTCAAAACTTATTCGCGTCATTCTGTTGTATCCTTGAGAAAGACACTTCACGGCACTTTCTTCAGCTTGGGATTCGTAACAAGCAGCTTTAAATTTCTGTCATATCTTTAGAGAAAAACTAAAAAATAGAAAATAAAAAATTTCAATCGGACAACAATATTTTGGCATTTCCAGAAGCAGGTCTGGGTAATTGCTTGCCCTATGTAGGCTATATTGCCTCCAACGCTTTCCTGCTAGTCTGGATAAATACAGAGATAAAACTTTAAAAAATGGGTCCTTTAAAACAGGTTTTGACTCATTATACGACTTTCAGGCTAAAATTTCTGTTTCTTTTTGTAAGCACTTTATAGGGGAACAACCATTTGGAACAAATGTTTTTTGGGATTTCCCCTCAAAATAATCCCTCGTATGTATAATAATAATAATAATAAAAAGATTTACTTTTTAAAAATTTTTATTATGAGCAAGGCTTAATTCCAAAATTATGCAATAGAAAGCGGCGTAGTTATATTGCAAATAGTAAGAAAACAGTGAAAAAAAAGACTATACCGTTGTCGAGTCAATTGCACCTTTGTGAGAGATGCGATATTGTTTTAATGTTGAAAGTTAAGAAAACTTAAAGCTTAGAAGAACAATCCAGCTAATTGTTTGTTTTCTTTATACCTTGGATCAGAGTCATATTAAGCAAAATAAGTCTTTGTTGTCAATTAAATGTTGTCAATTAAAAAAAAAAAAAAACTACCGTATTTATATCTCATCATTTGTTGTGTACTAGTTGATAGTAAGTATTTTATGAGTTAAGTGTGTTTACTGATATAACGTTGTACCAAATATTAAAAATAAGCTTAGATTACTTTTTGTTAAATTTTTTTATTATATATACAAAATTACTTTTTTGAAAATGGGCAGGACATCTTTAAAATTATGATTAGAAAGCATCATATGTCTGGCTGAGAAGATAAGTTCAAGTGAAGTGGAGCCAAAACAGTTGTGAATTGAAGTTTATATGGGTCTCTTCAAGAAGTCACTGTAAGTGAATTTTTTGTTGAAACTAACCTGGAACCCCCCTTTCAGCATCAAGATGGAATAAATAAGAAACCAAGAGAAAAAGAATTGCTCAAGAAGCAATAGTAATCACAGGGGCATCTGGGTTAGGTTTACAAACAAAAATCGCTTACAGTGACTTCTTAAAGAGATCCTATTTTTTTTACCTATCTAATGTAGAAACTACTTTTATTTAATCTGAATCTTAAACCTATTCTTTGTTAAAAGAAATATTTTGTACACTCCCTAAAACTCTTAACCAATAAAAATTTTGTAATGAATAAAGAATTAGTATTGATTACAAAGAGCTCTTCCTCTTTATTGCTTTGTTCGACTCACTCTTCTTTTATTTACAATTTTTAAGTTAATCTTCCTTTACACTAAATTGCTATATACATGTAGTTGTTTTCAAAGTATATATAGATTTTACAAAAATTCAACTGTAATGTTTAAGTTTTTATTGTAATAATGGAAGAAGGACTTCGAATAACAGTTGGTAATGATTATTATCAACAAGATAGATTTTCAGATGATCTACAACATGAAAGCATTGATCATCCAGATGATTTGAGAAATCATCTGAGACACAACTCACAAAAATCTGTTGACTCAAGGTATGACCTTATATTAAATTACTTTTGATATATTATTTAAGTATAATTTTTATTGTGATTGTAGTAATTCAAAAACTTATTTTTAAGCTGTTGCATTTTTAGAAAGTTGAAGATTTGTGACATTTGCATAATAAAGAAGGTATTATCAAATACAAAAAGAAACATTACCATATTTTTAAAGACAAAAACAGTTTTTTTATAATGTGATGAAATTATTTCTCTCACATAAATGTTTATGCCAATAGGGCAATATGTATGTGCAAGCATGCACTGCACCTATTAATTTTTGCTAAAAGTATGGCATGCCCAGTGATTTTGATTATTTGTTTTACCCATTCAAAAATTTTTATGCATTGAATAAATTTTTTAATGCTTTAGTTTAGGGGTTCCCAAACTGGGGTACATGTACCCCTAGGGGTACATTTAGGATTCTCAAGAGGTACATTATTATGTGAGAGAATGTCTTTATTTAAGTTAAATTCTGTGTCCAGAAGAAATAATAGACTCAAATCACTAGCGTACCGAGGGGGGAGGCCACTGTGCCATGGCCTCTCCCTCAGACCCTAAAAATGAAAAAATATAAAGCAAAACCAAGCAGTTTTAAAAGCAATAGCATGCCATGGCCCTCTCCTCAGACCATAAAAATGAAAATTTTTTCTTAGAGATCACCATGGTTTTGAGAGGAAAATAGGAAAATTGGAGATGAAATGGAAGTGAAGACTTTTTTTTCTTAGAAATCACCATGATTTTGGGAGGGAAATGGCAAAGTCGGAGACGAAATCAAACTTTGACCTCTCCCTCGGAAACTTTCTGCGTATGCCACTGACTCAAATGTCTAGAATTTTCGAATCCAGTCAATTGTAATTATGTCAAACAGGACAATTAAGAGGGAAGACTTTTTTTACAGATGACTGTGATTTTGGGTTTGAATGGGGAAAATTTGTGGCTGCTGAAATGTGAAGATATTTCTTTTTTTTTAGAGATCACCTTGATTTTGAGCATGAATTGGGGAAAAATTAGTGGCTGATTCTAACTGAAAGCCTTTTTTTTAGAGAAACGTCACAAAATTTTGGAGGTACATGCAAACCTGCTCCAGTGTTCAAAGGGTACCCATGAACTAAAAGTTTGGAAAACCCTGCTCTAGTTCAATGGTTCTCAAATGGTGCACCTTGAAGCTTTTCATGGTGTGCTCTTACGAATTGCTAAAAAAATCTATTCAGATATGAAAAGCAAAGCTTACATTATACCATTTCCTTACAAACACTCTGCTTGTTTCATTGTGATGTTATTATGATAGTTATAAGTCACTTTTTTTGTTACTAGCTACTGGTGTACAAGTTTTGCATGCATTTAAAACATTTAATAAACATGACTCAAACGGTATGTTAACACCAGCACAAGCTTTCATTACATGACAACGGAGAATCTAGTACAGAGGTCGGCAACCTTTAGCATTAAAAGAGCCAATGTTCCAAAGTTTCTTCAAATTAAGACCTATTCGGAGCCATAACATGTAACTATCGAGTTGGCCACTAAAACCAAAGGTAATTATAGCCTACACTTCATGCATAATTTTTCTATAATTTCAACAAACAAAACCCAACTATTAAACACAACACTTTCGAATAATCATTTATTCCACCCAGTTAATGCGATATTTGCTCCTGAATTTCACTGCATAGCACATCTACATTAGCTTGATAAGATGACACTTTGAGTTTCATCTGGGACTGCAAGCTCTCATCTGTTAGGCGTGAGCGTTGTTCATTTTTTAAGTAATTCATGACCGAAAAACTTTGTTCGCATAAATATGTTGATCCAAATATCGACAAAACTCCAAATGCATATTTTTTCATGTTTATGTAAGAGTCAGGTATGGCATTCCACGTATCAAACATGAGCTTATCTGGTTTTTGAAGCTTTTCAAGGTCACTCCATTTGTGGTTTTGACGAAGCGTGGCCTTCTGGCAAGCAAGATCTTCAAGGTCAGCTCTCAAGCTACGGAACTTAGATACCCACACATCCTTGTCAGCTATGTCGGCCAGTTCAAGCTCAAGAGTAGATTAATTTACAGCTGTGAATGCAGTCATATTCAGCAGTAATGGATCGATTTCCAGAGGGGTAATAGGGAAGGATAACGTGTCTTTTTCCTTCCTGAAATCAAAGAATCGTTGTTGAAACACAGTTTGCATATCGATGATAGCTTTCTGAAAGTAAACTAAATTTAACTGGTTGTGTGCTTCTTTGAACTCTTTTAGAAAGGGAAAGTGAAGTAGTGTACCTCTCTGTACATCTCTGGCAAACACTGTCATCTTGCGCTCAAAAGCCAAAACCTCCTCCAGCATCTGCAGGGTTGTGCTACCTTTTCCTTGCAGGCTTTTGTTCAACGTGTTGAGGTGCGATGTCATATTCACCATGAAATGCAACTTTTCTACCCAATCTGGCTGATCCAATTCTGGAAAAGAGAGCCCTTTGATTTTTAAAAACGTTTTTACGTGTTCCAAACTCACAGCAAATCTTTTCAGTACCTCCCCTCGGGACAACCATCGAACTTTGTTGTGTAGCCGCAGATCTGGATATGTGCTATCAAGTTCATCTAATAATGAACGAAACTGTCGGTGGTTTAATCCTTGTGCAATTATTTTATTTAATACTCGAATGACGAGATTCATCATTTCATTGCACTCCCGGGGAAATGTTTGAGCGCACAATGCCTCCTGATGTAACATACAGTGAAACGTCAACAGCTTTCTATCCAGTACCTTCTGAAGTAAACTCACAAACCCCTGCTGCATTCCCACCATATTTGGTGCTCCATCAGTAGCGACCAAAATCAAGTGAGTTGTGTTTATTTCTTTTGTTTTGAGACAATCTAAAACTGCCGCACAGATGTCTTCACCTCGCGTCTGGCCTTTTAGTGGTATTATTTCAATCAATTCTTCCTTTAATCCAGTAGAATTTATGTATCTGCAAAACAGCGATATTTGCTCAACATCACTGATATCTTTTGAACCATCACAAGCAATAGAGTATCCTGGGGCTGAATTGATATCCGAAATTTGTTGAGAACTGATGTTGTTTGCCATTCTAATAGTTCTGTCTTTGACAGTTTTTGCTGAGAGGGGCATGTCTTTGATTTTCTGAATGATTTTATTCTTGTCTTTAAAGTCTGAGAATAGATGTTCTGATATCTTGATAAATGTCTCTTTTAAATATTCTCCATCTGTAAATGGCTTTCCATGACAGGCTATCTCACGAGCCGCTATAAAACTAGCAGAAGTGCTTGATGTGGATGAGTTCATCCACTTACTGAAAAAAGTTTTGCTTTGATTGGCTCTCCGCCGCAGTTCTAGAACTGCTTTTTTTCGCTGATCTCCAGCAGGATATTTTTCTGCAAAGACATTGTGCTTATTCAGAAAATGTCTTTCAACGTTTGATTTCTTGTTGTTTGCTAATTTCTCATCACATAACAAACATACCGGCAAGCCAGTTTTGCTAGCAATGAAAGCAAATGAATCTGTCCATGAGGGGTTGAACATTCTTTTTTCGTCTGCAACTTTTCTCTTCTTACACTTTTCCATTGCTAATTATTAATCGATAAAAGACTATACTGTTTTGTTGTAATATCGTTTCTAAACTCTTTATTAACTAAAAGATTTTAAACTATCAAGTTTAAGTAACGACTGTAAAATAGTAAATATAATGTTAGTTGCCATGGCATGGCACTTCTCTAGACATTCGTTCAGTTATTCTGAATGCATGAGTTGTGTTGCATCTGTAGTAATGGTTAGTTGGGAAACTAACATTATATTTAAAAGATTTTAATTAGTCATTATTCCAAACAGTCCTGAAGGGTTTTTTTGTTAGCAAGATAAAAGCATTAAATCTTGGTGAAAAAAAAACATACTAAACGGATTTGTAAGTCATAATTTTCAACAAAACAATAGCTACCGCAAAATGACTTGAGACCTATCTCATTTTCAAGAAAATACTTTCCATACTTTCCAGGCATAACTAGAGAGTTTCAAATTTAGTAAGTCACGCTAAAAACTTTTATTTAGCCTTCTCTAAAACTCTCAAACTCACAATGAATTCATCCAAAACTTACTCTGAATTCTCATCCCTATTTTATTGTAATAAAATCCCTTAAGCATTTTATAATATGGTATTGACAATAGCTGATTGCTCATATTTTATTACATCATAATTGATTTCAACAAAATAATTAAGTAATATATAGTTTATTGCAAGAATGTAACTTCTAATGAAAAAAGACCGTGTGAAAACATATCAAACGCTTGAAAAAGATTTAGGTCTCAAGTCATTTTGCGGTAGCTGTAGTTTAAACTATAGAGCCGTTATTACAGAAATTTACAACAAACTTTTTTGTATTGCCCAAGATCGCAGTGTTTAAAGTCACGGGAGCCAGAGCAGAGGGCTGAAAGAGCCGCATGCGGCTCCGGAGCCGCAGGTTGCCGACCTCTGATCTAGTATAACAGGTGTTGGTGACTGGACAAGTTGTGTCTTGTGAACTGGCATTCAGAGTAAACCTATTATGCCTTTTACAATTTTTAGAATAATTATCATTGATGTATTTGTCTTTGTTAAGAATTGTTTACTCTTAGCAATGAATATGTTTTTTAAAAAGAAGCATGACATTGATGAATGTAATCTTGAAAGTGAGCAAACTTCAAGTGTGGAAAGTTGTTTTACTAAAAAAACAAAATTGCAACTGACTTATAAATATGATAAAGGTTCTTTAAGCTTTGCCATTTGTTGGATTGAATATGTTGATAATCTGCTGCTAATATGTTTAATTTTTGGAATAAATATGTCAAATGAATCATACTCCTTAACAAACTTGGTAAACATTTTAAAAGTAAACACTCTTATTTACAAGACAAACTCACAAGATATATTTTGAGAGAAAAAATTACAAGACAACCACATGTGAGTATTTAAAAAAAAATGTCCAAACAGCAAGGAAAAGCAGCTAAATTGTTTAAAGTTTAGTGACTGTTTCTGATAAAACTCAAATTGCTTCTTACCAAATCTCAGAACGGATCACTCAAAATATGAAAGTTTCTGCTTTGGATGAGTCAACTACCTGTCATTACGATTGTAGGAAATAAAACAGCTATGAAAATATGCAAGGTACCTCTGTCCAATGATTCTTTTCACAGGTGTATTTTGAAAATGTTTTCTGATATTGAGAAAGATGTGGGTGGTAATAAACTCAAGTATTCTGATTTTGCACTGCAAGTTGATGAGTTAACTAACATTACCAAGAAGGCATGACTCTAAGCATTCATTCATTTCATTAATGAAAATCATAAGGCATGTGTAAAGCAGAATCGTTGCAGATTCCTTGAACAACTATGAAACCAAACTTTACTTTTTATTTTTATACCCTATAGTCACAAAATGCAAAAGGGTCAATGATGCATTTCAGGCCGATCATTGTCATCCTGAAAAACTACACCATCTCTTGCACCAGCTGTACCAGAGCATCCATGCCAGAGCTTATGATAGAAGCAGAATTCTTTACATAGCTTTCAGGTAACTTATGGCAACCTTCACTTTAGAGTCCAAAGTGCTTTAGGGAAGCTAAAAAGACATGAGGCAGTAGGGTTTTCCAGTGATCATAAGATAGTGTAAAAGTCAGATACTGTGATTTTTTGCGAAAACTTTTAAATGAGTTGGAAAAGAGAATCAGTAGTCCGAAAAAAATTTTTTGAAGCCTTTCTTTCTCAAATAAATCAAGCTCGTTTTAAAGATTTGCCTTTTTTGCACTTGCACAAGTGATCAAGGTGCCATCCAAAGACAATGTCTATAGATTCTTTTTATTAACTAAAAAAGCCGAAGTGGATATAATGGTAAAGTTCTCATGATATTATACAGTATTGGCTCAAAGTTTCTCAATAAGCAGATGCTGTGAAGAACTGGAGAATTGAAAGATTATCAGATTATGTGTTGACCTACCTGTTCATCTTTGTATTTAATGCAACCATTGAATGACTTTTTACCATGGTTTCATTTACAAAGACAAAAACCAGAAATCAAATAAAACCTGTCTTTCCAGAAGTTGATGTTGCACTTCAGAAGTGAACTTTATTTGCTAAAAAATGCTGTGTTAATTTTGTTTGTATTAAAGAAATGTTGGCAAGGTTTTGCATGTGAGTATTCCAACTAAGAAGAAACCAAAGAATTAATGACATATATTGAAATTTTGCAATAAAATTGCAGTCATTATGCTGCGCATGGTTATTGTTTTTTGCTTGATATGTGTTTTTCTTGTTCGCTTGTTTATTTTTTTGTTTAACCTAATTGAGACTGTGTATGGAGGACTGTTCTTTGCTAATAATTATTTATGTTGCAACATGTAAAATTGCACCCTGCAAAATGAATTTTTAAATTCATCCTAAAATGTCCAAATTCCGTGCTAATACTGTTAGAAAGTTTTTCGAACTACCTGGCAACCCCGGTATGCGCATGCTAGTTTATTGGTTTGGTACATTTGACCAACTGTAGCAGACATGTAAGCTTAAATTACCCTAAAGCCCAGTTGGGGTTGCAAAAAACAATAACAACTCTAATTCTGAATCAGACTCCTGCACAGCTAAAAAAACAACTCCAACTCAAATAAATATAAAAAACGATTCTAGCTCTGACTCCACACTAAAGCATACTTTAAAGACTTCACCAACCTGGAAAAAACAAAATAAATGAATAAAAATACAGTTTAAGCAAAGTAATTAAATGCCAGCAAAAAAATGAAACAACAATAATATGAGGGGCGTTCAGGAAGTAATGGAACTGATTTAATCTCTTGCAGCATTCATTTAACTAACATCTGATTCTTTTACAGATTATAGATTGGTAACTAAGGTTTACAGATTTTGTAAAAAAAAGGGTTTGAATTACTGCAATCTGCAATTCAAATTTTAAGCTATTCCTCTATGTCTTCTTTGTTAGAAGGTAAAACTGGCATGATTGTCCCAAAGCAATCTTGGCAGAAACAAAGAGTTGTTATTGAATTTCTACTGTCAGAGGGAGAAACAGTTCAGAACATAAGCAGAAGGCTAAAGCAAGTGTATGGTGACGGTGCAATAGACTGCAGCACAATGACGAGGTGGGTGAAGCAAATCAATGATAGACAGGAAGAACCTGCTGAAAGTGATCTTTGTGATAGGCCAAGAAGTGGTAGGCCATCTTCTGCTCACAGTTCTGCTAACATTAATCAGGCAGATGCATTGATTAAGAAAAACAGATGCATTGCTATTAATGTGCTTGCTGAGTCATTAGGATTAAGTGCAAGGAGTGCTGTAAAGATCACGGATACCTGGGGTATTGAAAAGTGTGTGCAAGGTGGGTCCCAAGACAGCTCACAGAGGCTCATAAACAATCTCGCCTAGAAGCTTGTTTTGAACTTCTGGAGTATTGCCATAATGACAAAACCTTTTTGCAGCGAATAGTGACCAGAAATGAGACTTAGGTTCACCACTTCAAACCAGAGTCAAAAAAGCATCAATGGAGTGGTGCCACCCCACCTCACCATGCTTGAAAAAGTTCAAATCTCAGCAGTCTGCAGGAAAAAGTGATGGTGACTGTGTTGTGGGTAGTGTTGATGTGATACTGGTAGACTTTATGTCCAAAGGAGCAACAATCAATTCAAATGTTTACATCGATCATTGAAAAAGTTAAAAGCAAAAATATGAAGAGTTCGACCTGCTTTATTGCAACATGACAACACTAGGCCTCACCCCAGCCTCAAAACCTGTGAGGTCACGTCAGCTCCTTTGGCTGGAAAACAATTTCACATCCTCGTATTTGCCAGACCTGGCATCGTATGACTTCCATTTGTTTGGGCCCCTCAAAGAAGGTTTGCAGGGGCAGTATTTCTCCAGTGATGAAGAGATCAAAACTGCTGTTGGGAAGTGGTTAAAAATGCAGCCTGTAGAATTATACAATGAAGGAATATGTGCACTTGTAAAAAAGGTGGGAAAAGGCAGTTCAGAAAGGAGGAGATTACATTGAGAAGCAACTATAAAATGCTCATGCTATATACTTTCTTGTGATGCACAATTTGTGTATCTTTAAAACTCAATGTCATGAAAAGAAACCTGGTTGCATTACTTTCTGAATGCTCCTTGTAGAACTATGTTTATACAGTAATATTAATTAATAAATGAATTTTATTGCCAAAGAAAAGTTTTATACATAGCTTGCTCTTTGTTTGAAAATAATGGATAAATTAAAAAAAAGTCTGTCTTAAAAAATGTGTTAAATTTTTGATTAAATAGACTGCACTGGAAAATGCAGTAAAAAGATGCTAAAAAATTTATTTAAAAATAGCAATTATCAGAGTATGAATTAGAATTAAAATAATGAATTTTTTTTACAGGGGATAATTTGAAATAATTAGCTGCTTAATAAGTTGGTTATGTAGAGTTGAATTGTAGTGAGTAAAAGTAAGATGTAAAAATAAGGCGAACCAAGTGCATAAAGTAGTAAATTTATTTATTAACTGCCAGTATGGTTAAAACTGTGTAATTTGAATAACTTTGATCTGTTGGGGTAATGGTGGTACTATTTGACTTGTAGCAGGGCTGGGGAGTAGTGGTGATTTTGGGGTTACTCCTATTCTTACTTTGGAGTAAGATTTTTTTAAATGTTACTCTTCTATTCCTATTCTTATTTGTTAAAGCTATTGTTATTTGTTAAAAGCCTGAAACAAAAAGAGAAAAATTAATGATATTAATTAGATAGTGCAATATAACAATTTGTAAATAGTGCAGTATAATAATTTTTATGTTTGTATGTGGAATATAATTAAAGGAGTAAGGAATAATAAACACTTTTTATTACTCCTACTCCTACTTCTTGTAACTTCAACTCCTCTTACTCCTTCTCCTACTCCCCAGCCTTGACTTGTAGTCAAGAAAACACAGCTGAAAAAAGACCTCAGGTTTTCTATGCGAATCTCCTAAACAAAAAGTTACATATTCTCTCAAAAAACTAAAAATTATATTTTTAAACTTTTATAATATTTAAAAAATAAAAACAGTGATCAAAGTTACCCCAAATGTTGTTTGCTCTATTTTTATATAAGTTTTAATGTGTGATAAAAGTTACTCCAAAGTATGGAGTAACTTTGGTCAGCAGTTTGTTTGAAAGCGTTCAGCTATGAAGACGTTATGACGTCATCAAAATATTTTGTTCAATGGCTCAGAGGCAGAGTGTTATGATTAACAGGAAAAGAGTTTTCTTATAGACAATGTCAGGTTATTAGAAGTTAGAAATCTCCAGAATAAATCAAAGTTACCCCATTTTACAGTATTTTCCAGAGCAGTCATTTAATCAAAATTTTATCGCATTTTTTAATGCAGACTTTTTAAAATTAATCCATTATTTTGAACAAACAACATAAAAAAACTTTGTTTTTGGCAGTAAAATTCATTTATCAACTAATATTACAGCTATAGTTTTCTTGTTGTTTTACATTTTTTGCTGGCATTTTATTGCTTTGTTTAAACGGTATTTTTATTCCTTCACTTTATTTAAAAATTTTTAAGCACACCTGGTTACAGTTACAAAGAGCAAGATTTTAGATTTTGTATGTGACATCTCTTTACATTAGCCATGAATGAATCAATTTGTATTGTATTTTAGAAGATGACAGTAACTAAAATAAAACAAAAATATTTAAATAACGCAATAATACAATCTAACAAATCAAGTTGTACCTGCTTAATACAGATAGTTATTGCTCTAACTAGTGCATGTCTAAAACAAACAAATCTTAACCCATATTTGAACCAACCTACATCTATTGATATATGAATGAACTAACAAATTTTAAGAGAATGAATTAAAAGCTATTGCAAAATGATTTAAATAAACATAATTTATGGCCAACTCAAACTGGATTGCCAAAAATAAATTTTAAAATTAAGAGAAAGGAACAAACCATCACACCCCTTGACAACAGTCTGTGGGGGCAAATAAAATTAATTTTACATTAAATTTTGTGACCTGAAATTTAATTAATTTCAACCACTCTTGTTGTCATTGATCACTTTTTTGACAAATACTGAGAAAAATTTTGTAAAAACTTTTATATATACAATATATATATATACACAGGGTCTGCCATATTTATGGCAACACACATTTTATGGAGATTTTCAAGAAAAACAAATGAAATTGAACATTTATTGTATTGAATTATAGCACATACCTAAAGACCTAAAAACCTATTCTTACAAAATGCAAAAGAGGCATAAACTTCCAAATATTTGTGAATGTATGAGACTCAAGAGATCTCAACACATTCTCGATCTCATGAATGAGGGCATGCTGTTCAATTTGGTGTTTAGCAATGAGAAGAAATTTGACATTTAGCAATGCTTAAACCATTAAAATGATAGAGTTTGGAGTAAAGATGGGTCAGAGGAAGCCAAGAAAGTTAGCTTATGCCAAAATCCAATTTCTTTGATGATGTGGGCAGCAGTCACAGCTACTGGGAGATTCCCCCCTGTTTTTTGTCCTCTCAGGAGAAAAACTGAATAGCCATTGCTTCATTTGCAACATTTTGGAAGCTGAACTGTTTTCCTGGGCATGTCAGCACTTTGATGAAGCGCTGTGGACTTTCTAACAAGATTCTGCACCGTCACATAGCTAAAAAATGACTTAAAGTTGGATCAGGGCTCACATTCTAGCTTTCATTAGCAAGGATGAATGGCCCTCAAGGAGTCCCGATTTGAACCCTCTAAACTTTTCTCTGTTGGTCATCTTAGAGAGCAGAGTCTGCAGAACACCCTCTGATTTGGTGAACCAGTTGAAGTCGAAATTGTGATGAGAATGGGACTTAATCCCCCAAGATATAGTGCGTGACTCCTGTAAAGCTTTCTAGGGCAGATTGGAGTCTGTCGTTAAAAATAAGGGGGGCCATATCAAATAAATGTTGATAATTATTGTTAAGCATAGATATATGCTATAATTCAATGTAATAAATGTTCAATTTCGATAGTTTTTCTTGAGAACCTTGATAAAATGTGCATTGCCATAAATATGGCTGATCCTGTATACAGATGAGTGTTTTCAATTTAGCTTATACAGTGCACAATGATCAAAATCAGAGCAAAATTTTACATCATTTGCCGGCTTATCTAGTTTATGTCACTTGTTGGTGAGAAAAGATCTCTTTATATCTTTGCAGTTGCATTTTATTAGTGTGTGGAACCTATTCAGATAATCACCTAATGAGCTGTTTGGCTGAACAGACTGTTATAATTTTACAATTTAAAATTTTTTATCTGTAGTGTTTTACCAATAAATATACATATATACATATAACTGGAGACAGTACTGTTTCGACCTTTCGGGTCTCATCAGTCCAGTGAAGTTATGCTGAGAAAGAACAAGGCACACCAATTTGTACCTTGTGGCTAATCTTTTACTTGTGGTTTTTAAGCCACAAGTAAAATCAAAGCCCAGTGATGCCAAGAATGCTCAAATCATATAAAATGATGAGCAATGCATAGTGCAACAGCATCACTGTCTTCTCAGCCAGAGTGCTCAACCTGCAAGAGCAGGGAGCATAAGTAACTGGAGACAGTACTGTTTCGACCTTTCGGGTCTCATCAGTCCAGTGAAGTTAAGATATATACATATATATATATTTATTTAAATTAAAAACACTACTACAAAAAAGTTGAAACCATGACAGTCTGTTTCATCCTATAGAATCATGAGGTGGTCACTTATTCAAATAGAGTACATCCTATAGAATCGTCAGGTGGTCACTTATTAGTAGGTGGATTAGAATCATTAGGTGTTCACTTATTCTATTTGGATAAGTGACCACCTGACGATTCTATAGGATGAAACAGACTGTCGTGGTTTCAACTTTTTTGTTGTAGTGTTTTTAATTTAAATAAATAAATTGCTCTAACCTGGTTATCGAGCACTGTACCAGGATTTTGAGACAATTCGGTTGTATATGTATATATATATATATATATAATAATAAAAGTGGCAAGACTGTATATATGTATATATATATATATTTATAATTTAGGTTAAAGCACTACACATAATTTTTTTTAAGCTGCAACAGTCAGTTTTGTCCAAAAAAGTGACTCATCAGGTGATTATCTGAAGGAAATAGAAACAAGAAAAAAAAATTGAAAATACATTAAATGAGAAATAATTCTAAAAAAATAGAATTTAAAAAATAAAATCTTTAAATAACTTGAAAAACTACTGAACAGCTTTTTTGTATTAACCCTTTAGCTATGGCACTTAAATGTTTGTGAAAAAAATTTTATTTTTGGTTTAACCTTTATTGGCAGTTTGGTTGAATTGTTAAAGCACTGTGATTATGATCAACATGGTCTCCGTTTAAAATCTAATCATGCCATTCTGTTGTGTCTTCAATAAAGACACTTTTCCCTGCTTGTTGGTCTTGGCAAGCAGTTCTACATTACAGGCATATCTCTATAAAAATTTTTAAACGGACAGCAATATCTTGGCATCTCTGGAAGCAGGTTGGGGTAATTGCTTTCCCTATGTATAGCACATCCATCACTTTCCTGCAAGTCAAGGGATCAATATACAGATAAAATGAAATGAAAAAGAAAAGAAATGATACTTTGTCTTTTGAAAATTAAAGACATAATTGATAAAAAAAATTTTTATAGAAACTCAAATTTTACTGGTACATATATGGGTTTTCATCGTCTATTTGCTGTGCATACTTTATAAGCATTCAAATTTTTGGGGAATCCCCAAGCATTCAAGGTTAGTAATGCCCAAGGGTGAATAAGACCCCATGTATGCACCAGTAGGGTTTACTAAAAAGTTTACTGGTGCCATATATACCATTTGTACTTTTATGACCTCAGTAGGTAGCCAGCAGCCCCTAACAAATATTGTTATCAACATTACCTGCCCGATGTAAATATTACTCTGTAAGAATTTTTTTTCATTTGGTGGTACACATGTGTACCAATAGTATTAAAAAAGTTAATGAGGTACAACTACACATATGTAGGTTCATCTCTTCTCATTGGCAAGTGACCTAGAATAGATAAAGTCTGGATATATAAGAACAATCATAAAGAATGAAAAAAGCAAGTTTGATGCCTGTGATGATTATGAAAAATTCCTTAGTTTGAATTCATTTTTATGACACCACTTGTTAGTTAGTTTCGTTCTTTTATTAAGTATTGATGATGGGTCTCTTAGGAGTATGGATAGCTTTTCATCAAGGCAGAGATTGCACCTGGCAGCACTGGGTTAATAGTTGTTGGAGTTGGCTGAGATGCTCCATTCAATATGAGGATTCTTTCCGTTATTGATGGCTTCTCAGAAGGCTTTCAATAGCTAGGTGATATTTCTTTTTTGCTTGTTTTTGAAAGTCTGGTTTTGAAATCCCATTTTATTAGCAGCATTTGGGAGGATTGTTACCATCAGTTGAAATACTGGCTTTGTAAATAATAGTCTCTTTTGACAGTTGCTGTTTAACAGACATTCAGCCTTGCGTTGACAGTTGCAAGGAGGATGTGCAGTGATGTTCTATGATGCCAAGATGCTTTTGTTATATCTGGACAGGATCACTGCTATGTTCAGCATGCAGCTGTAGCTGATCTTCACAATGTTCCTGTTACAAATTTTCTGAAGACAATGACAGGAGGGGATGTGCTTTTCAAGTAGGTTAAGGAAAATTTTACTTATATTGGTCTTTACATGCTCACTGAATGGCATGTTAAACCATTTGGCTAGTTCAGTAAAGATACTTGAATGTCATTACTTTAATTTGTTGTAGTATCCACTTTTTTACATCATCTCTTAATAAACCAAGGACTGTGATTTAAAAAAGGGTGAAGATTCACAATGTTTTGTTTTAAAAGATGACACACCAACATATTCAGATAATGATATTAAAAATGTTAATGCAGATAAAGATGATGCAAAACTTAAAAGTGGCCATGTGACTCTGGAAACAAATAAATTGGAACAAGTGCTGGTTGCCTGAAAGTTGTAATAAGCAGTTGGCCAGCATTGATAGAAGTTGTTTCTTGATAGAGGGAGGGTGGCTTGGTGATTTCTTGATAGAGGAGTATATAGCATGGATGGTCATTTAATTTTTTATATTGCCAGTATTTATCAAATTCTAAGTCAAATGTGATGTCAAAACCATATCAGAAAACCGAAAATCATAATCAAATCGTACTGCCATATTGAAAACCAAAAACATAATTAGCCATCTTTATAGGTATTCTGCATTTTATTAGGTTTCTAAAAACTGTATTTTGTGATTACATTTGAAGTATGATGATGCATATGACATGTCAGAAAATTTGTTTCATAAGATGTTGAATTTTGACATATATTTAGTAAAAAGTTTCACTATAGCTAGTCTAGAGTTAAGGCATATCTGTCAGACTCTGAACTTGCTGGAAGTGTGATCAAGTGTAAATAGCAACAAATGTTTCTTTCTCATGTAAGTGACTCAGACTGAGGTAGCTTAAGTAATTAGAGATATGACACGAATTAGTCTAAATTTGCTTTTACAAAAAAAAATTTACTCTATAGAAACATAAATAATAAGATTTAATCAATATATTCTATTAAAAAAATAAAAATGGGTCATTTATTTCATTAAAATTTCAAATAAAGAAAAAATATTTATATTTTTCCATGGTTGAAATGAATATTACTGATATTGTATTCTTCAGAAAGGCATGCACTAGAAGGGATGATATTACTATGCTAATGATATTGAATCATAAAATTAATTGCAACAAATTTTCTATTTTGAGAACAAAACATTTGATTCTGCTAAAAATTTTCTGATGTTGATGTTTTATTATTTTTCGGAGAATATTACTGTTTTAAAGATAAACCAGCTACTATTTTGTTGCTGCAAATCATGATTGTGCATGCAAGATTTTTGGTCCTGCAATTTGACTGTGCAACTGCAATTTTACCCTTCTGGTGTAGATAATAAATGCATATTTTATTTATTAATAATCTTGACCATTTTATCCATACTTGTATTTCAAGGCATTTGAGACACTGAGTTTGACTTTGCAATATTTAATTTTCTCTTTATTCACAATTTTTGTAAGAAATTAAGTCACTTGAAATGAGAAGCACCAGACTCAGTATCACAATTTTTCTGCCTCAAGAAACATAATTTATAAAAAAATTGTTCCACTTTACTATACATCATACTTAATTTTGCTTTTTTTTTTTTTGGTATGTTTAATGTAACTATCACAACTTAAAAAAATTAAAAAAAAACTATTGCATTGTGATATAAAATTTAAAAAAATATATATCTAATTATGGTTTCATGTAAATGTTATATTTTGTGTTTCAAACTTTTTTTACTAAATGAAGTATATTATTTTCATTTGAAATCTCGACACATTTTAATGTGCTCACTTATGTTGTTTAAGGATAATCAAAGGATCTGCAATAGAAGATTATTATGAGCCTTCGAAAGAAATTCTGTATACAGACAAAGTTGAATCAAAATTTTTAAAAGCTTCATCTTTATATCGATCTCATGATAATTATGACAGTCAAGAAAAAATTTCTCTTGGTTCAAGACAAAGCTATTCTGGCATGGTGAATCAACTTTCCCCTGTTTCAAGGACTGAACATATATATGATAGAATTCATCTCAAGGATTGTTTTTCGCATGATGATTTTCATCATACCTATAAAAGGTTTTCTCCAATACATTTTTCTTCTAGTGATTCTTTTGATGCTCGTTACAATGACAATGATTTGTCTTCTTTGCATGGGAGAAATATTTCTTCACTTTCAAATTTTAATGAAAAAGGCCAGAGTTTTGATGGTTATACAAGATTTCATGGTGATGACAATATTCAAGGGAGGCATAGTATGCAGCAAATGCAAAGAAGATATTCCGATGATCGAAATTTTCCATATCCATCCAGTATGCATTTATCTCAACCTTATGACACTCCTAATTCAAATCTGTTGGAGTTGCCATCTCAATCAAATAAGTTATATATTTCAGATCAAGGATACGATCGTGATGGTAAACAACATTTGTTCAGTGGAAATCGTTTTTCCTTGGTCCAAGATTACTCTAGAACTTCAAATAAAGATTATTCACAGTCTCTTTTTAAAAACACACCTGCTCTTTTAAGTAGTAATTCAGATAGATATTTTCATGGTACAACTCACTATAATCGTTCAATTGACCATGGTGGGATGAAACAATCTATAACTATTAATCAGCATCGTTCAAATTTTGCAAAAGATAAATTTAGATATTTTAAGCCCAAACCTACCCAACTTTCTGGTAGAACCAGTACAAATTCCAAAACTAGATTTCGACAAAGATCAAACAAAAGCAAAAAAACAAATTTGGTTCGCTTAAAAGTAAAAAATTCTGGATTAAAAGAGCTTGCAAAAAAATATAAATATGCTGCTGCCCCATCAACTCTATCAAAAAATTCAATCAATGAACTGAAAACAATCAATAAACAATCGAGTCCAAACAAGAAATCTTCCCAAACTGAAACTCCAAAGTCAAATTTATCAACTGTTCAGGTATCATCAAATGATGAATTACTAACCAGTTGTGCACCTACAATTTCAAATGCAGTATTAAGTAAAGAAATATCAGGAAATTCATCCACATCAGTGTCATCAATGAATATTGATAAAACAGAAATTAATGAGGAATCATCAACTTATAGTGACATCTGTATTTCAGTAAACAAACAGGAAATGATTTCAAAAAGTAATACTTCATCAAACATACAAAATGTATCTACTTCATCTGAAACAAAGAAGTTAGATGAAAAGAATTTTAAAGAAACACAAGGTTCAACTCAGAGTAATAAAAATTCAACTGAAGTTGTTGACCATCAAAAAACGATCAATACGTCAAAAGAAAGTAGTGTAGACGTGCATGAAGATGGAAACAAATTGGATTTGAACAAAATCAAGGAGTGTGATTTAAATAAGAGTGAAGATTCACAACATTTTGTTTCAAAAGATGACACACCAACATATTCAGATGATGATATTAAAAATGTTAATGCAGATAAAGATGATGCAAAACTTGAAAGTGGCCATATGACTCTGGAAACAAATAAATCTGAACCAGCAGCTGCAAATAATAACTCAACAGTTGATAACTCAACATTTGATAATTTAGTTTCAAAACCTCTTGATAATCTTAGCACTGTTAAAATTAAAGATCCTGTGACTTTACCTGTAACAAATAATTCTGCAATGTCTGACTTAAACAAATCTGAAGTGGAAATTATTAAAGACACTGTTGCTGCTCCAGCAAACACACCCCATGCTGATTCAACAACTGGTGCTGATGCTTGGTCTAATAATTTAGACCATGAAAAACCTGACTTGCAACAAAATCTTGTCTCATCTTCCTCTACACTTAATTTTACAGCATCACCAAAAACCAAACGAAATACTTCAGTAACCTATCCATCTGTGCAGCATTCACAAAACCAATCGATTAAGACATATAGCTCAATAGCCACTGTACCTCAAAAGCCTTTTTCCCCTACATCATCTATTTTAGCTTTGACAAAGCCTACACAAGGAAAATTAACTCATCAAAGTTCAGGCATCAACACGGGACGTTACTTTTCTGCAAGCTTACCCATTTATGGCTCAGCAAGTTCATCTTCTAAATCTGTACCAATAATGTCTAACTCATTTAAGAAAGGTAGCAATCCTTACAATCTTAAGACAATCAAACTTCAAACTGAAGAGGAGCGTCGAGCAAAGAGATTGGATCACTTGGAAAAGGAACTTGAAAAGCTTAAAAAACAACAGGCTGAAATATCCTTAAAAAAGCAGAAACAAGAATCAAATGTCCAGGTAATGAAAAATCCTAGAAAGTAGAATTTAATATGCAAATCTTTGTCATATTGTATGCTTTTTTTCTAGATAAAGCGAAATATAAGTATGTAAAGTTTTATTTTGTTCTACTTGTGTATTGTATTTTTTCCACAAAATCTCATACACTTATCTCATAAACTTGCTAAAGGAATTTAACTTGTGTCACCTGATTTTATAAATAAAAGTTTAATGCACGGTTTTTAACCGATGGTGCTACTACATTTTAGTTATGTATTTTCTATGATCAAAGGTGCCGTGTATTTTACTGCAGTCAACTTCGGATGCAAAAGATTTTTGCTTATAAAGAGCTGTGTCGAAAAGTCTTGATGATTTTTGGTGTAACTAGTACTAAAACATTTGCTTATTTGGGATACATTCATGAGAGATATTTGCTTACTAAGGACTTTTTCCAAGGTTCCCATAATAGTTTGCAGTGCAATTTCGGTCGGTTATAAGTAACTCAAGAATTGCAAAACAATAATTTTATGACCTACTCTTATTGTCCACCTGTTAAGTTTCATTTTTGGTTCGTTTTGTCTTTTTAAATTCAGCAATAAAACTTGACTGTGCTTTACAGCAGTGTTCTTCAAACTTTTTTCATCGAGACCCATTTTGCACAGCCAATTTTTTTCGCAACCCCTAAAAAAAAGTCTTCACCTAAAATCGATTTCTGATTCTGCTATTTTTGCCCAAAAATCAAGGTGTTCTCTAAACCAGCGGTTCCCAAACTGTGCGCCGCGAAAGTTGTTGTACTTACTGCTTTTCTCACAATAATTGCAGTGTGAAGGTTATTAGCAGCAACTTCCCTTCAGAGAACGATTCCGATTGAGAACCTTTTTCAAACAGCCTGATTTTGGGAGGGAAATAGAGAAAAATAAGGAAATCGGTGAAGACCTTTTTTTTTTTTTTTTTTAGAGAACACCCTGATTTTCGGAGAAAAAAAGATTGTTCAAAGAAGTAATGGAACTGAATACCTTTTTTCATTACGGCGCCGCGGGTATTTTTAAGTCTTCAAAGGGCGCCGTGAAAAAAAAGTTTGGGAACCGCTGCTCTAAAAAAAAGAAAAAAGGTTTTTACTTCAAATTAATCTCGTATTTCGCTACTTTTCTTCCAAAATCATCGTAATCTCTAAAAATCTAAAATTTAAAATCTCGCGACCCCCAGTTTGAAGAGCCTTGCTTTACAGCACTTTTATGCGATCACACTGCTCTGATCGTTTTGTTTGTAATGTTCACAAAGATACATAAAGAATGTACGAGGGTAAATCAAAAATTATCCGGAATTGCTCTATAGCGCACTCTTGCTTTAGCTTTTTCAAAATTTTTTTTGCACGTGTTGTCTACTGTGTCACGTGATCACGATCTGCTAATCTAATTGTTTGTTTAGTTTTAACACGTGTTATTTTCTGTTGATAAAAATGGACGCTCCACTTGCACAATGCACCAGAGAAGAACAACGTGCTGTGGTCCGATTTTTGTGGTCAGAAGGTTCATCGGGGACAAAAATTCATCAAAGACTCTTAGCACAATATGGAAACAATGCACTATCGAAAACAACGGTATATGAGTGGATTGAGAAGTTTAAAACTTTTAAGAAGTTTTAAAAGAAAAAATTCAAGAGTCAACTTTCTGCAGGAAAGGTTATGCTAACCATTTTTTGGGATTCAAAAGGGCCTATTTTGGAGGATTTTCTGGAAAAAGGGAGTACAATCAACAGTGCAAGTTATTGTGATTTGCTAGCCAACCGCCTGAAGCCTGCAATTTGCACCAAACGCCGAGGATTACTGTCAAAGAAGGTTTTGCTGCAGCATGACAATGCACGCCCACATGTTGCCAAAGCAACCATTGAAACCATTAACAAATTAGGTTTTGAAGTGCTGGAGCATCCTGCATACAGTCCAGATCTTGCTCCTTCCGACTATCATCTTTTTGCCCCACTCAAAGATGCATTACGGGGTCGTAAATTTTCTTCTGATGAATCAGTGCAAAAAGCGGTGCATCAATGGTTGTGTGACCAGCCAAAAACTTTCTTCTCAGATGGCATTTATAAGCTTGTAGACCGCTGGAACAAGTGCACCGAAATGGGTGGAGATTATGTAGAAAAATGATAAATCGTTTTCGTGTTTTGTGTTTTTAAAATAATCCATAAAAATAAAAGTCCGGATAATTTTTGATTTACCCTCGTAGAAAAATGCCGTATAACATATTATTTTATATAAAAAGGATTATGAGCTGAGCCTGATGTCAATTAAAATAAAGTAACAGCATGCAACTTTATCTATAAACAATCACATAAAACTAGAAAAAAAAATAGTTCATTGTGTTTTGTATTTTTTAATTTTATAGGTTTCCGTACGGAGAAAAAACTGAAATTAGCTTTGAGTGCGGCATTTTCAAGCTCGTTAAATGTTTGCACATGGATTATCGTGTTAAAATTAGCGTACAAATTTAGCTGGTCCCGGCAGGTCACTTTTATCCGAAGTTGACTGTATTTTTAAAAAATTTTTCTGAAATGAAGTTTTTTTCTGTCTATCACGAAAATGAGAAAGTAGTGTAGGTTTGTACTAAAGAAGGGCAAACTATTATACGTTTCTATCAATAAGCCAAGGGTCCGCAAATACTTTTTGACGCGACCCAAAAAATCTTCACTTAAACTCTTGTGACCCAAACTTTACAAGAGTGGTAGTATTAAATGGAAAATATTTTCAATTACTTAGAAATTTTAAGGCTACTATTCATATGCGGAAATGTCATTTTAAATAGTTCAGTAATTTTAATGGTAAAATAACATTTCCTGATATGGTAAGACATGGTAAGACCCAAACTTTACAAGAGTGGTAGTATTAAATGGATAATATTTTCAATTACTTAGAAATTTTAAGGCAATACTATTCATATGCGGAAATGTCATTTTAAATAGTTCAGTAATTTTAATGGTAAAATAACATTTGCTGAAGGAAATTATAACTGTGGTTATTTTCTATTGAAATTCAAAACAAAGCACATAAAAATAAATAAAAGAATATCTTTATTGTTAACTTGCACAATTGTGTGAAGCAAAGCACATAAAAATGTATACATTTATTCTATCTAATGAGAACAATGGGATCTGTGTTCAGAACACAAATCAATTCGAGGTTTAATTTGAGAGACGGCAACCCGAAGATCGTCTTCTACTTCTGGTTTTGATCTGTATTTGTTTTTAATATAAGATAAAGTTGAAAACGCCCTTTCACATAAGTATGTCGTTCCAAATGGCAAAAGAACATTCATTGCAGCCACTGATAACTGTGGATATCCTTTTGCAACGGAAAGCCAAAATTAAGTCAAAGTTCTTTTAGTTTCAAAGGCAATTTTTAAGCCGCGCTCACTTGACAGGCCATCCAGTGCTTTAATCAAATCTGATGATAGATGGTGAGTATTTGATATTGTGAAGGTGATAATATCCAGTCGTGTTGTTGTGGTGTAATGTCATCGGGAAAATATTTTTCTAACCATTGAGAAAGATCACGAAGATGACTAATTACGGATTGCTTCACATTTCTCTGACTAAAGTCGTTTTCTTCGAGATAGTCGTTAAGCTCAGAAAACATATCCATTTTTCCAATTTCAACTCGGCTAGCCCAATTTTAAATTTTCTTTTTGAAAGCTTTGATCTTGTTATAAGCTGTTAAAATGTCAACTGATTCGCCTTGCAATGACAAATTGAAACTATTTATCTTCTCAAAATTAGCCTACAAGATAAATACAGGAGTTTTGTCAACCATTTGGGCGGGGTGGGATTTGCAGCAAGTTCGTGTCTTTTTTCGGAAAAAACAAATAAACTTTATTTCGCAACTCATACAAACGAGTGAAAACTTTTTCTCGCGATAACCATCTCACTTCTGAATGAAGAAGAAGAGTTTTATACTCCGAGCCCACTTTGTCGCAGAGAATGGTAAATAATCTTGTTTGGAGCGGTCTCGATTTAATGTAATTAACAATTTTTACTGCTGAATCGAACATGTTTTAATTGTTGGTCCAGTGTTTTGCAAGCAAGATTTTCTCTATGAATGATGTAATGCGTAAAATTGATATGGGGTGCAATTTGTCACACTCTTGCTAAAAAGCCTTTATGTTTTCCTACCATAGCCCCAACCCCATCAGTACAAATACTAATACAACACTTTCATGATAATCCATAATTGTGTAATCTTGCATTCACTGCTGAGAATATGTCTTCGCCTGTGCATGTTCCAGATAGCGCTACGCACAAAAGTAATTCTTCTTCAAGTTTCCCATTGGCTATATACCAGGGGTGGGCAAAGTTTTCAATGAAAAAGCCACATGTAAAAATTCAAAACTGCACGAGAGCCACAAATTCTGTTTAAGTGTAATGCAAATACAGTAAACAAAGCAAGTTTCGATCAAATAATAAAAACAAATACAACGTTACACGATTTACAAGTTTTCCGAGATTTTACCAGCATTACTTGTAGATCTACTGTAGGTTTCCACATTATTAACTAGCTTTTGGAAATCTGGGCGATATCAAGTCAAAGCGGTGTGAATTAATTCCCTCAAATCTTTATTTGTTAGACTTGCACGATATTATGATTTTACAAGTTTCATTACAGAGAAGCGAATCTGAGAGAAGCGAGTACTATCTTTTTTTCTTATATTCTAATGTTACCAGCGTGTTTCGACGGGCAAGAAGTAAATGAAAGAAAGATAGCGCTCGCTTTGCTCAAATTTTTGATGTAGTGTATATGGTCCTTAACAACAAACAAAGAAATGCTTTATTTCCACGCTTTAATCCGACTTAGCACCTAATTAGAAATCTTTGTTTGACCCAAATTCAACTGTGAATAACGATTGTGCATTGTTGGATTTCGTTATTATTGTTTAGTTAGAAGAGCCGCAAACGAAAGGTCGGCGAGCCGCAATTTGCTCACCGTTGCTATATACCTAACAAACACAATCAATTGCGCTAAACCAGACACATTTGTAGACTCATCCAATTGCAAAGCGTATTTTCCTCGTTTATCTGTATCAATCAGTTGGCACTTAATATCTTGACTCATTTCACTGATACTTCAGCAAATGGTATCAGCAGACAATGGTATTCCTTTTATTTTCTCAGTTACCTTTTCTCCGTTCATAATTTGACTGATTGCAATAGCAGCAGGTTTGATGAGGGTTTTTTCCGATGCTATGTTTTTTTATCTTTTGCGATTAAATATGCAACTTGATCGATGCCTTATGAGGTTTTTCTAAGCTTTTTTGTGAGGTGCTTTGTCATAGTTTTCCTTTGACTTAACAATTCTTTTTCTAATCGGCGGAAAAAAGACATTGGTTTGTCAATGAATTTCGAATGCTTTGCTGTAAGATGGCATTTCAATTTCCCTGCTTTCAGGTTCTCGTTGGCAAGAACCTCAGAGCAAACAACACATTGAGGACGTAACTTATCATTTATAAGAATCCATATGAAACCAATTTTTATAAATCTTCGCTGTACTTCCGTTTATAAGGCTGGTTTGAGCGAAACATTTCTTTTCGATGAAGGTGAGGGTGTGAATTTTTTGTCGGGCGCTGATCCTCACTACTTGAAGATGCAAAGATTTTTGTAGGTACTGGTACGTCCTGTGCTCTTTCCTTTCTTAAATTTTCCACATTTTCTCTTAAGGGCTTTTTGGTACCCGCAGTATTTTTCAGCAACCAGCTTTTTAACATTTTTGGTGAACAAAACTAACTTGAAAACCTTAACCTTGCTAAATTTAAAAGTTAATCAAGAATTCCACACAATAGTTATAACAAATGCGACAGTAACCTATATTCTTAAATTAGAATAACAAATCTCACTGTTTGTCTTATCAAGCAATTCCACACAGCTGCTAATCTCGCATTGTGCAACAGTAACAAAACAACATGATTGCTCGATGATTACTTAACACGTGTTCTGCTCGATTACGTAACAATGCAATAATAATTATAGGTTTAGAATGGTCAAGTTCATTATTATTACACAGATGCGAAGCTTATATTTATAATAGGTTTAAACAGTTTAAATTATTTCGCGACCCAGAATGGAAGGTCTCGCGACCCACTACTTGCGGACCCCTGCAATAAACAAATCGGGCCTTTTCAAGAAGAGACCGTAACTGTTGTTTACCGGTGAAACTAACTAGTAATTCCCCCCTGCAACACTAGGAGGCAATAAAAAAGAAATCAAGAGAAAAAGAACCTCTCAAAAAACGACAATAGCCACAGGGGGATCCGGGTTAGTTTGCTAACAAAAATCGCTCGCAGTCGCTTATTGAAAAGACCCCAAATATCTGCATTTGCGCACGGTCCGCCAATGTTAGTGCGAGCCGTCGTTGATGGAAAAAATTTGAAAAAAAATTATTGAGATTAAAATTTGCTAAATCTTTTCACTGCTTTGAAGCAAACCTTTTCAAACTAGTTAAAGGAACTACTAGACCTTCTTTCAAAATAAAAAGTAAAGCCAATATATTTTGAAACATTGTTTTATTCAGGACGTTTGGGAATTATAACTCATTCCATCATCAACTGCGTTGAACTTAACGCAGTTGATGATAGAAGAGTCATAATTTCGAAACGCATGAATAAAACAATATTTCCAAATATATTGGCTTTACTTTTTATTTTGAAATTAGTTAAGCGTTCCAAATTGTATGCTCCTAGATCTTCTTCATGATGAAAAAATTGATATGCTGAAAAGGTTTTAAGAAAAATCCTTTCAGCAAACGTAAACTAATAGTTTTGTTTGAAGCTAATGATTAATAGCCGTGATACGTCATCAATAAGATTTATTGTTATTTGATTTTGAAAAGCCTTAATTGCTCTTCAAGCAAATTTAAGATATAAGTTTTCTAAGCAAAAATTAGACAAAGCAAAATCAAGTTGCAAATATACGGTGCACATTTTTGCTTGAAAGTGCTGTCTTCATTCTCGACTGCAACTTTGGTTAAAAAAGGTTTTAATGTTAAGTTTTTTTTAGAGCAAGTTGAGCAGCGGTAATCACGTGTCTACTGCTTCATCTCCGCAAAAAACTTCTCAAAAAATTGCAACGGTAAACTAATTAATTTTAAACTATTGTTTTGTAAAGGAACGTCCACCTAAGGGTACGACTTTTGCTTGCTGTAATTACGCCCTGGACGTTATTTTTAGTGAGATTTCGGATTTTGCCGTAATGAATTAGAAAATATCATTAAATTTCATCTTTATGCTCCTGGCTCGCAGGAAAGCGTCGGAAGCGTTATGCATAGGGTAAGCATTTTTCCCGACCTGCTTCCGAAGATACCAAAATATTGCTGTCCTGTTTAAATTTTTTATTTTGTTTTTTCATTTTATAGACATATGATTAAAAATTAGGACTCCTTGCTAAGACCGCCAAGAAGGGTAAAGTCCCCTAAAGTGTCTTTTATCAGGACATAATGTAATGGCGCGAGTAGGTTTTGAAGCGAGACCATGTCGACCATAATGACCCCTCTCTTAACCAAGCTGCCATCGTTTGTGTTGCTTGTAGCATTTCACATGAAAACAAATGGTATGATCTTGTTCTAAATCCTTTGTGGTTGAAAATGCCGAACCATAATCAGCAAGGTATTTTATTTGAATGATATTTCGTCGTTTAAAATTCGAATTTCCTTTACCACCCGCGGCCCGTCCTCTTGGGTTTATTTACGGTCAGGGGTGGGGAGCCAGCCTAGTTTACGTTAGGCTCCGGCTCCGGAGCCAATGCTTGACTCTTGCTCAGCTCCGGCCCGGCTCCAGCTCCAGCTCCAGCTTGATAATACATATATAAATATTGGCCAATAAGAGATAATCAGATGATATGTCGATCATCAAAAATTTACTAACTTGCACTATCCAAGGGCTTAATATTACTCAAGGGTTCAGTGGGTAGTGTTAGATATTATCCAAGGGTACTATCGTTCAAGGCCTGCAAGACAAAACTACTGTCCTACCAATGGGCACCCATCTCAAACTCCATGCTACTCATGTTAAACAAATGACTCAAACACAAACACACCCTTTCAATTACCTTAATGCACATTTAGATCCACAAATTAATTAAGTGACTTTTAAATGTAAAAAAATATATTGTTGGGAGCTGGAACCAGCAAAAATTTTGATGGCTCCGACTCCAACTCCGGCTCCTCCAAAATTGGCTGCCTCTATGGCTCCGGCTCCCCACGGTTTACAGTATGGCCTCAAGTGGTGAAGACAAACTTTAAAGTCTCTGAAAATTTCAGTTGAGGCTTGACTAAAGAAATGTCGGGTTAAATAGAAATATTCTGCGTACTCATGTTTTCTAAAAAATCATCATTTGCTGACTGATTTGTAGTTTATACTTGACATTAAAATAACCATGCATTTTCAATGCCCTATCAATGTGCTCATTATAAACACTGTGACTTATTCTGTTTTTTGTTTTTTCTTTTTTTTTGTATAAACCTATAAGCTGTTTATTGCAAAATTATTTTCTATTATTCGTATTAATCAATTTTTCGGTCAATTTCGGTATTTTTTAATTTTCGCTTTAATACTGACGAAAAAGAAAAAAAATGGACAATTAGAAATGGTCATTGTATTTGCTTTTCTCCCTGCAATAAATAGGTGTGCTGTTTGAAGCCTTGTCGTTAGAACTGCCGATAGAATCCATTAAAGTGTTTGTTTTTCGACTCTAAAGTTTGATTTTGTGTATTATAGAGTTAATTAAATCTTTTCTATTGTAAAGGATGTTGAGAAAAAGGAAAAGCCAATTGTTCCTGTCGTACATGACTATTTCGATCCCGGTGATCATTTTTGCACCCTTTGTTGTAAATCCACTTCATCTCTGGGCGATCACTTATCTCACCTCCATTCACCCTCTCATATCCAGGTATTTGTGTTGCAATTTTTTTTTGTTGGGTGGGGACGAGTTTGTGTTGGTTTTTATTCTGTTTTTATTTAGTCAATGGACCCGAAAAACAAACCATGGGAAAAAGTTAAAGAAATACTTCCGGTTTCAAATTCTGATATTTCCCTGCCTTTCGGAGGTAAGCTATGCCCTAAGGTTATTCAGTTGTCAAGTAAAGACCTGTTATGATTTCAGCAAGGAAGTGATCGATTGAGTGATTTGATTGTAACGTTTTTTTTCTATTCTTTCTTAGACCATAAATAGTTAACCTGTGATTCATGAAACTCATGAAGAGATTTAGGAGGTCCATAACTTGGCCATGAACTGAAGTTTCAACTGCAAGTAACAACTCGTGACGAAAAACTTTATGGCTCGTTCCTACTACGAGCGTGGAATGGAGTATACTTTGTTTGTTTTATTAATTTTTTTACTTCTTTCCGCGCTTAATCTATAAACAAAGCAAAAAAATCAATAAAAGAAACAAAAAATACTCCATTTCACTCTCGTAGTGGAAACGAACCTTTACTGTAGAACTATTGTGAAAAATTACGCTCAACGGCTAGATTTTGACGGATTTTCTGAAATTATGATTTTTTAGTCTTTGAGGTAACATTCAAGTACAAGTAGAACATCAAATTCTATTTAATTTTGACTCCTAGGTTGTGCCGACGATAGGTCCCCAGGGCAATAACTTTAAGATTAAGTGCTACCTGGGTCGTAAAACGTAAATACTATTTGCATTAAAATTAGAAAGTTTCATCATGTCTCACATGTAGCATTTTCTTTAATTTCTAAAAATTTTCTTCATTACTTCATATCTTGCTTGGTTGTAATTCTGATTTTATAATTTTGCTATTGAAAATGGACCCTTTTTTAAATTTTGATTTTCTAATTGTGCAACCAACAGCCCACTAATAAAAGTGATTTTAGGATTATGTGTCCACACTACTATAAGATAAAGAATCACTTTCTTGGCGAAAGGTACTTTATAGTCAATAGCGTCAGTAGTAGGCCAAAAATATGAGGATAAATTTGTAAAGTTTTTAACTATCAAAACAAGACTGGAGTTTTTAGTCCATTTTTTTAAAAAGCTTGCACAAGCGTGTTTTTTGGCTGTGAATCTTACTTCATTTTTTGGATCTGTATCTGGATCGCCACTAGGTAAAAAATTGATGTTCCATTAAACAGCCACAGACTCTTAAAACTTCAAAAAGGACAGACTTTTCATAAGCAAATTTGGACCAACAGCAAGTAGCAATGATCCAATTTAAATTCAGCTGAAGCCAGATTTAACTTTCTTTGATTTGTATAGAAGACTTGTTTATCAAAACAAGCAAAACTAATTTAACTCTTGTGCTATAATGTGTCTCGAAGTTGGTTAGAATTTTTAATGCCACACTCCTACTTGTTGTTTCGCAATAATGGTGTAATACTATCTTTGCGTAAGCACACGTCATTGGATTACGGATAGCAGTTGCATTCACGTACTGCGTAGAATTGTATAATTTTAACGAGTCATGTATTTTAAACCGAATTTTTGACTTTAGCTTTTTATACAAAAAATTAAGAATTTTTTCCTATCTTTTGGGATTTCCCGCTCCTTCTTTCGTCATCTTTAAGCTTGGAACATTGAAAACGCCGAAATAAACCTGTGTTTCACTCTTTATGGTTTAATTCTATTAGAAATAGAAATGAGTTTCCAGCAGTACAATTTATTATGGTAACGACAACAAATTTTCATTTCCAAATAATGAATTGAAACACAAAATATTTCAAAACACGATCTTGTGAAATTTATGAGGCCAAAAAGCGTTTTACCGACCAAATAAACTAGGCCGTCGCCGAATGCCCGCTTCCTTAGTTAAAGGCCTTTTTCTGTTTTTATTCGATCGACATAAATCATATTGATGTAAAGTGTTCGAAAGTTTCTATCAGCCATGGACATTGGATAAGTGCCTTTGTCGCGTTTGGTCTATCAAGTTCGACATTTTTTGGTATTGAAAAAAAGTTTGTGGGCAAATTAGAGATCAAATTTTCTTGCTTTTCAGGTTCCGAATTCCTTCTGCCGGTCAATGCTTTCTATTGTGAACTGTGCAACCTTTGCTGCGTTGACTCGTACCACACTATCTTGCATTGTAGAAGTCAGGAACACAATAAAAAGTTTAGGGTAATTTTTTTTGCCTTTTAAGTTACAAATTCGAAACTAAAATAACGTTTCAAATCAATTTAGTTGTGTCGTTGTATCTCGTTCTGGATGACGGGTGTACTGGGCTTGACTTATTGGAGAGAGCAATGTTTACTTGAAAAAAACAAAAACAGACACAGACTGTACAAGCAAAGTTGTAGAGCAGTTACTTTTGACGTTATTTTGTTTAATAAACACATTCTTTGAAAAGTTCATTGCGGCTTCACTGATTGCAATTTAATACACCGCCTTACGAAAAAAGCGCTTTTAAATTGCTTGATTTTTAACGAGAAGAAAGTTTCATGCTTGTTGCTGTTCGATTGTTACGTTGAAACAGAGTGAAATTATGTCGGAATTTCCTCTTAAAACTCATAGTAAAGTCTTTCGAGACTTTCATAGTAAAGTCATGATCACGTTGCTCTTTGAGCAGTAATACCCCAGTTCAATTTAAAAATCTAAGTTTCTTTTGATTCCCTTCGAAACGTTGCAATTTTTTCAGGAGTTCTGCAAGTCGAACCCGGGCTACGAAGTGTCCAGGAAAAATCTCTTGGACCAAATCAAAGCGGCTGCGACGATCGCGGAGTACTTGCCGTCTTTGCCTCCTCAGCATCCGGAAGCGAATCCTAACACAGGTTCCGGTCGAATCACGATCAAGCTCCCAAATTTGTTTGGTCCGGTTCAAAAAGTTGACGGCGGTAAAACCGCTCGCAAAAAGAAGAGGAAGCGGAAGCAGCCAGTTGCCAAATCGCAAGATAACGAGAACGATCGCGATAAGGAGCGAGAAGACTCGAAAAAGCGCAAAGTCGCTTGTACGTCCGAAAGCAACCAATCATCAAGCACTTCTTCGTCACGAGATCAAACATCAATTGCTGCAAGCAAAGAGTCGCTGTCGAAGTCTACTCGAAGTGATCGCGACACGTCGTCAAACGACCAACCGACGTCTGTTTCAACTTCAAACACGTCGCAAAACTCGACCATTTCGCTTTCGATCGAAGGATCAAAGAGCCGCCGTAAATCGAGTGAAAGCGGAGTTCTGCCCTCAGTGGGCGATTGTAGTGATGTCCATGATCTTACTGCAGACAAGAGCGTGGTTCGCGCTGATGCATGCAACGACACCGCTGCGAAAGAACCCGAAAGCATCCTGGAGACTTCCGATGACGCTTCCACGAGTAAAATGAATCCCGAACCATCTATATTGGCCTCGAGCGAAAAAGCAGATTTTATTCCCGGTTTGTCGTTTATCAATTCCCCTCGCGATGCTCCGACGGCTTTTCCCGAACAAGACGTTCATCAAAGCGCCATCTCCAAGGATCGCGTGACATCGCCTTGTTCGAACTCATCATCTGACAAAAGCTGCGAGGACGTTTTCGCTTTGGCCGACCTGGCCCAGCCTCCATTATTGGATGATCTTGGTAGTGCGGGCGCGTTTGACGCTCCCGACTGCACGGACAATGACCCGAGTCCCCTTAAGGGCGTCGTTGCAGCGACCGGCGATGACGGAAAGTCGTCGGGTTCGCGATCGAAACGTCCGGTGGACAACATTTTTGAACTTAACTTATCGGAAGATGACGAGAAAAGTACTCCCTCGTTACTGGCGGATGAACGAAATCGTTTTTTGTGTCCCGGTCGTAATCGTTCAGTCTCCGGCGCTTCATTATCGCTGGGTCTGAGTCATTCATCGGTTTGTTTAACTGCAACCGACGATGGGAATGCGGAACAAAACGACAGCGCCAAGTTTTCTCTCGATTTATCAAAGAAAGAAAATCAAAGCCAACAGAATCGAATTCACGAAAATCCAAATCTGAATGCAACCGAAAAAAATCCGACTGGAGAAAAGAAAGCGACTGAAGATTATCGAAATCTCCGTCCCTTTGTTCGACTCCCGATCGTCCCCAAGCTACCAAAACTCGCCTCCGAAGAAACCTCCCCGCGTGCATCGGTCGGCGTCCCAATAAACGCTATACTTGCGCGACGCACGGAAAAGCCGCTTTCGCGAACCGACGCCATGACCTATGATTTACTCCCGGTTTCAAGAGAACAGCCGACTCTGCGGAGCTCAAGGAAACCCGCCCGAAGACAAACAGGTTTGTCGGAATTCTTGTCGTATTTCGATAAAGACTTTTCGTAAGGTGCATCCAGGCCGTCAAGGGAAATTCAGCAGTTTTAGGAAAGATTTAGCCTGGATGTAAATGGATGTTTTCGCTACAAAAAGTTTTATTCCGAATTTTTAATTGCGTGAAGTAAAAGATTTTTCTTCCCAAAGCTTTTCATCTGACACTCTTCAGGGGAATCGTCAGAATGAAGCAGAATTGAAACCGAACTAAGTTATAAAGGGAAAAAGTAGAGTTCTCATTGGCTGAAAGAAGTTAGCCAATGAGAGAAAAGATTAAGAAATTTTCAAAGAGTAGACGAATTCTTTTTGCTTACGTACACAGAAGGGGATTGAGAGATTTAATGAAAGTCGCTTCAAAAGCAGAAAGGTGAAAGGAAGAGCGACCTCGAGCGAGAATAGAAAATTTTTCATTGCTGTAATGAAGGGCGCATTGGGCGTTGTCAAGAAGATGTTGACCAATGGCGGATTCGTGAAATTGTTGTGGGCGTGTGTTGTTCTTGCAAGAGCGGGAAAGACTTTGGCGGTTGGCCGAGGCACGAGGATTGGTGATGGATCTAGAAACGTGCTGTTTAATTCGCTCTTCTAGCCGTTGAGACGTGCGACCAACGTACCGACTATCGCAGTGGTACAAAAACTGGTAAATAACATTGCTGTGATGATGGGAAGGCAATACGTCTTTTTTAATCGCTGGAAGGAGCTGTCGGGTGTTGAAAATAACACGTAATTCGACGGAGAAAAAGCAGCGTTTCACAGCAGACGTAATCTGCTTTTCGAATTTCATCGAGACGTTTCCAATCCATGGGATGTGTAGGTAGACAGGGCACTTTTTTACTGTGTGGACCGGGTTAGAATTTAGTTGTTAAAGTTTTCGCTTGAAAGCCGAATTGATTACACGTTCCGGGTAGCCATTTTCCAAAATAATTGAACGAATTTTGCCAAGCTCTTGGTCCAGTTTGCTTTTAGAACAAATCATAAAAGCTCTGTGAACGAGAGTACCAATTAGATTGATTTTCCTTTTCTGGGGACTAAAAGAGTTCCAACGTAGATATTGGCCAGTGAAGGTGGGTTTCCTGTATACTGAAGTTAGAAATTCTGAATCATGCCTTTCTACTAACACGTTAAGGAAAGGGAGAGAGTGATTAGATTCCTTTTCATAGGTGAAGCGAAGTGAGGGATGAAGGGAGTTGAGCTGGATGAAGAAAGTGTTGCAGTCTTCTTTATTGTTGAATACGGCGAAAGTATCATCAACGTACCGGAAGTACACCAACGGTCTTTTGGCGATGTTGAAAAGTTTTGCTTCTTGGTAGCCAACAAAAATGTTTGCTAAAGCTGGACCAAGCGGTGAGCCCATAGCGACGCCGTCGATTTGTCGATGCATGTTGTTATTGAAGCTAAATTCCACAGAGGAGGTGGCTAGCTGCATTAATTCGACAAAGATGTTGCGTGGAAAGGATGGCGCTATTGAGTCATCATTGTAAGGGGCATCAGCGCAGATTTCTATGGTTTCAGGAAGCGGAACATTGGTGAAGAGACTGGAAATATCAAAAGAACAAAGAAAGACAGAGGAAGGAGAAAAGGTAAATTTTCTGACTTCTTTTACAAAGGTGAAAGAATCAGACAGACAATTAGAAGAAAGGTTTTGGAGAACAGGTTGAAGAAGAGAAGTAAGCCATTTAGCTAGCTGATGTTGGGCCGATCCGGTCATAGACAAAATCGGACGTAAGGGTACGCCCTTTTTGTGTATTTTCGGAAGACCATACATGCGCGGTCGCTGAGAGCCAGTGGGTCGGATTGCTTCGTAAACTTGCTTAGAAATAAGGTACTCTTTCCTCA